>VZUI01049387.1:0-74058 GCA_013401135.1 Cettia cetti | reverse complement strand
GAGGCGCCGCGCTGCTCCCGCCGCTCTCACGATCCTTATCGGAGCCTCCGCCAGCGCGCCCGGCCCGGGCGGGAGCGGTGGTCCGTGCCCGCTGCCTCCCGCACCGCCCTCCGCATCCCCTCCCGCCGCCCGGGTTTCGGCCGGGAGCGGGAGCGGTCGCTCCCCCCGCCCCATCGTCCGCGCGTCCCACACCCCTCACACCGGGCATCTCATTTATCCCACCGGACAGTTGTTGCTCCATTAAAGCGCAGTCCCGCCCTTCGCGGAGGACCTTTCATCTGGGGAAGTTTTATGACACTTTGTAAATGTGCAAAGTTTTTAATTAGACTCGCCAGACAGCCCCAGGCAGCACTAGCGCCACGAAGTCTTCATGCCGCTCTCTGCTTTACAGCACAACAAGCCGCTCTACTCCTTTGAAGACAATGCCGACTATGTCTACGATGTCATGTGGTCGCCAGTGCATCCCGCGCTCTTCGCCTGTGTGGACGGGATGGGGCGCCTGGATCTGTGGAACCTGAATAACGACACTGAGGTGAGGCGGCTCGGCGGCGGTGGGAAGGCGCGGGCGGGCGGGCAGCGGGGCGCCGGGCGAGACCTTAACCCTGTGAGGGCCGGCACTGCCCTGCGAGGGCACCCCTCGCCATCCTCGCCGCAGGGACTCCGCGGGGCACCGTGCTCCCTCGGGGCGGGTGCAAGCCGGCGTCGGCCGCCGCCCGCGCCCCGGCGCGCAGCGGGGAGGGGAGGGCAGGGCAAGGGAGGGCAGGTCCCGCTGCCGGGGGCGCCCGCCCGCCCCCCTCCCTCCCTCGTTCCCTCCCGCCTCCCTCGCTCCCTCCCCTGCGGCGGGGCTGCTGCGCTCGGTACCTGTCAGGGGCGGGAGGGCCGACTGCGGCACCCCCGGCAGAAAGCCAACGCAATTAAATGCTGCGGTGCCTGCTCGGGGAGGAGGCTCCTTCCCCCTCTGTTATTTTAAGGTGCACTTTTAACGCGCGCTCGTTGTTCAGGTTTTTTGTTTTGTTTTGTTTTGTTTTTTTATTCCCCCACCCCGTTTCTGGCGCACGGCGATCCGAGGCGCCCCTCACCCAGGGGGTCACACCTTGGCAGCCCGGCCACCGACTGCCAGCGGGGACCTCTTGGACTGCGAGACTTCCTCTCCCTCTGCACTTATCCTCCGCGCCAGATTCTCTGGGGATTGTGACTTGGCAGGCCCGTGCCAGTGCCCCCAGCGTGTCAGAAACCAAGCGTGTGCCCCTGCATCTCCCCTCCCATTCTGCCTTTCAGTTGCTTGGTGCCCCGCTTCAGTCTTTTAAGGGCATCGATCTCACATGTTATTTGGGGCTTTACACCCACACTCTTTTTTTGTCTTTAAACTTTGCTGTGTAACGTAAAAGTACAAATGCAAGTAACAGCTAAGTTTTCTTTTCACCGCTATTAGTTAAATAGTGGGGACCATTGGAAAGGAGAGGTCTCACCTTTGAATTTCACTGGTGAGGAAGGATTAATCAGAGCACTTTAAGCAAAGATTGAGACTGATAAACACTGTGTTTTTTAAAAAGTATCTTTCTAATGTGCCAAACACCGGTTTTTTTTCCTCCTATTATTTCAATCTTTTAAAAGCACCGGAGTCTTAAATTGATACTGTTTTTTCTGGATTTGAATTTCACCCAAAAATGATTTTCAGAAAACCTGTCATCACTGAGGTCAATCTTAGACTGTCAGTAATCAGTTTGTAGCATAAAAACTGAAGTATTTTTACACGCACAGAGTCTTCCATGTTTTTACTTAATGTAATGTAAAAACTTAATGTAAAATTAAGAATAGACTGTAAGAAAATAAAACATCACATATTAGCTGGCGAAGTTCTTTTTATATCCAAAAAAAAAAAGAAGATGGAAGAGCAAGCAGCAGTATTTTCCTCCATACATCCTATTATTTTATTTTATTTTTTTTATTTTTTTAAGATTAGTTGGATCATTAATATACCTTTCATGTAAGCCTGCTATGCTTTTCAGTCAGAGTAAAATACGGGCACAGTTTATGGCTTCCAGTGAGTGGTGCTTGCCATAAATAAGCATGGACAGGTAAGAGGAACCAGCACCGGGCACTGCACTGTCAAGGGGAGCAGCGAGGCCTTTTGAAGTGCTCTGAGCAGGAAGCAGTGCAGCCTTTTTAATTAGAGCACATACAGCTGGAGGATATACAGGAGGAGTCTCCTAAGAATTTATTTTGGGAAGGGAGGGACATATCCTTCAGGTGTTCTCATTAATGCAGGCTTAAACACAGAGCATAAAACTCAGCATTTTGAGAAGAAAAAAAACAAACCCTTTCCCCCCATGTACCAGGGTTGAAATTGAAATCAACTGATGTTTTGCCATTTTACTCAAGGAGACCATGATTTCTTTCCAAAAAATTAGCCTGGACTGCTTGATCCCATTCCCATCAATAATAAGGCTGTACGTAGCAAACCGCTGCATGTTTTCAGTGTGTTTACATATAAATATATAGGAACATCAGAAAAAAGAATTAATTTCAAGCTTCATCCTGCTTTTATTCTGCATGGAAGGCCACCCCCTGATTTCAGAAATTATTTCCGTTCTGAGAGGTCAAAATCAGCTCTTCTGTAAGGATCAGACTGGAATTATTTCGATGGTATCCAAGCTTTGTGTTTCTATGAGAATCAAATTTGGGTCTCTGGGGAACATACATATTATTTGTTTTCCTTACTGAGCACTGATGAATCAAATAAAAAAATCTGTATAAATGACACACTGACAGATTCTGAATAGATGTGAAGTTTTGTTACACAGGAGAAGCAGCAAAAGTATCTCTGAAAGAGAGAACTGCAAACAGTTCTTCTAAGCATCGATCGTTGTTTGCTTTTACCTTCTATCTGGTAGGTCGTAATTAGCTAATAATTTACCAGATTTCTGTAATTGATTATGCCGTTTAAGTCTGCACAGCTATTTGCTAAGAAAAATTCCTTGCCAGCACTTATGCCTTTGTAATAAGAGATCTTGAAACACCTATTTTTTAGATCATTATTACTTTTAGATGTCAGATATGTGATGTCAAAGTATTTGCGAAGACAGTAGAAAATGACAGGTCTATTGCTGTGTTTAACTGCTAGCTATTGATAAAAATCTCTGTGTAAGAACTAGATGTGACTGTTATTAATGAGTCCTGGCTTTGTTTAATTTGGGGAATAAACCGCATTAATATTTAGGTACTATTTTGAAAATCAATTAAGAAAACACCTGGGTTTAGTTATAATATGCTACCTTCAAATTTTTGAATTGTAGCAGAGTCTCCACTAGTGTTGCTCGGTATTTATTGAAAATATTTTTCCTGAGAGCTAGATGCTTTCTTACCAAATAACTTAGATCATTGGACTGTACCAAGGATTTAATCAGTGTAATAATTATTTTCAAAATCTCATTGCAAAGTTGTAAGGTTATTGGGGTCCTTCACGTTTATTTCTGCATATCAGAATTTTTTTTTTTGTAATAGCAAGGAAAATCATCACGTTTTATTTTACATCTGATAAATGCATATTAAAAAAAAGTTGCAAAGAAGAAAATCCTTGCCCACTCCATCATTCTTTTGCAAACTAAATAATATTTTTATGGATCAGTGTAGTAAGGTTTACAAACAGCTTCAGGATAGCAAATGCTAATTTCTCACCTATGTATTCGTAAAAATTATTTTTTGATCAAGATTGGAGAAGATCTCTTGGTGCTTGATGAGTCTTATTTATGTATGAACTGATACGAAACTGACTTACAAAGTCGCTTATTTGTTCTGTGTTATGTTGTGTTCAGATGTTTCTCAGGTTTTTGGCATGCTGTACCTTAGCTTTCAAAGTGTGAGAATGGTGTCTATATCTAGAAACAGGCAACAGATGTATTTGCAAGCAGGTTTTGACACTACATGGGCAATAAAAGTTATAATAAAAAGCTATATTCTTATCATGCAGGTTTTTCTGACTGCATCTTTCTTAATCTGTTATCTGTTAAAATTTTCATTTCAAAATTGTTTAAAATCTGACAAGCACCAACTTCTGAGAATTTATAAAGTACTTCAAATATGATTTTAAAAACATGTTACCATTATAAATAATCTCTTACCTTGAAATCTAAAATAGGCATGTGTAATTTAAACTATCACTACTGAGAGCAGACAAATCTATTTTAAGATATTATGGTTTGACTGTATTTCTCTCTGTATCGCTGGAGAAAAGGTTTTTTCTTTGGATTTTTAAAGACTGTTTCAGTATTGCTTTTTATTTTGTTAGATAGCTTTGTGGATTAGTTTGAAAAACGCATGATTTGTGTCTTGTGTCTGCAGCATTCGTGCTGCTTTTTTTTATGTGGAGCACTGAAAGAATGCAACAACAAAAAGTAAACCTCCCAAAACAAGAACCAAACCCCAGCTCTAGAGTTATGTATTACAGCCTCCTGAAAGATTTTGTGAAAATTCAACGCCTTAAATGTACACTGTCTATTTGTACATGAAACACATATCTGTGATCTGCAGTTTTCTGAGAAACATAGCTGGTTAGTGGCTTAGTCCTCTAAAATGTGGCATTTAGCTGTTTGAAAAAACCCATTCCCAAATGTTATGAAATTAATTTTGACTGAATTTTTTTTTCCAGAAATCCATGATCACAGCACTTAAACTTGCTTGTTTTCTACTGTGATTTTTATCATGGATCAATGACTCTGTGTCACCTTAAGGCCATTGGCTCTTCTTAGGTAACAGACTCGGCACAAGGAGTTAGTGCATGCCAGTTTTTTTGGGTAATACTGCCTTGGACGGAACTTAGGCCTTGCACAATGGGGAGATGAGTCCAGTAGTTATTTGCATTTGAATTACTTCCAAGGTGGGGGAGGATGGTATCTGCATTCTGATTGGTGTCCGGAATTATTTCTACATCATTCATCATTCTGCAAACAAAATCCTGCTGCATTTCTCACGGGGGGCTCAGGACACTGCAGTGAATCCCTTTGCCGAGGCGATGCCTTAGCTGTGGCAGAATCCTTGTGCTTGAGGTGCCAGTTGGGTTGGCAGCCTGGTGGCAGGCTTGGTGCAGGGGAGCAGGGAGCCTCTGTGGGGACAGTCAAGGGAAGCAGCCCTGCTTCCCAGTCCTTGTCCAGCTGCTGGCGTGGCAGTGCACGCGCTGTGGCTGTACGGAGAGTCTCGGCAAGTCTGCAGGGGTTCGGCGTCCTGCTGTCACTCATCTGGTGTGACTCAATGAAGCCATTAGGGCTGAGGAGGAGACTGGCATCGGAGCTATACAATATTCATTTTTTAGATTATTTTTCTCCAGGATCTTTAGACCTGTCTCACAACAAAAATGTAAAGCTATAGTCGGAGAACCGGGATGAATACCAGCAAAATACTGGTTTTGTAATCTTGCCGGTTTGTCAGTGTTCAGACCAGGGTTTAATATGACCTTCAAACTGCTTTCTTCCTGCTCCTGCTGCACTGTGCTGCCACTGAGGACAGAAGGAGTACCTGTCACTCCTCTCAGGGTAGCCTGGACTCTGGTTCTTGTCCAGCTATCTCTTTTTTACCTGGAGTGCTCTCCATTCCATGCTCATTTATAGATCCTGGGACATTACCTTGTCGTCTCACAATGTGACGGAAACCTTTTCCCACCAGATGGACCTGGTGGAGGAGTTGTTTTTGCATCTATCCTATCCCATTTGCCTTGACCTAAAAGGCACTGAAACTAAAAAGCCTTGTTTGGAAGACTTATGCCAAGCTACAGGCTCCTTGCTCAGGCAGGTTCTCTCCTATTAAAAGCAGCTGGGTGGAGCATTAGTAGGCTTGCAGGTTACTGTCATTTGTCATATGAGGTGACCTAAATCAGCTGAGTGATCCACCTATCTGGGACAAACACCCACACAGTTCCTTCCTCCTGCAGCATCTTTTGATGCCCTCATTCCAGCATAGATGACAAATACTTCTCTTAAGATCATGTTCATTGCTTTATTCATCCCACGCATTAACCAGAATCTTTATGTATTCTTGTGGATCACCTGTTAAGTTGGTTGACTTGGGGCAGGGAGGGGGTTTAGGAATTAGAGAGCATCCAGGTGTATTTAAACCAGAACCGATATCCTGGGAATGTAAAAGAGAATTGTGGGAATATATTGTAGGAGTTCCAAAATGTCAGCTCAGCTGTTCTCATTTCTGCCACGTCCTCACTCTAAAGTGATTAGCTCAGGACTTTTCTGATGGAATACCTAAGTTTCAGCTTTGCATCTAGCCACAGAGGTGAGTATGGATTCAAAGGATGTGTCAGCAGGAATACAGAGATGTGTCTGCTGACTGTCAGGTTATCTGGGCCTGAGTCAGAAGCCAGGGCAGGACTGAAGCCAAATCCTGCTCTCAGTTGGTTCTTGGTCGTGTTACTGACTTTTGAGAAAAAAGAAGATTTGGTTTTGCATGTTTCCAGTGCTAAGGGGGAAAAAATGGTTTACACTTACTGCCCTTTACTATTTATTCCAAGCAATCTCTTAGTCTTCTCTCTTTTTAGCACATGGGATCAAAGAAACAATGAACCCTTTTGCTTTTTTTCCTCACCCCGAGAGTTGTTTGGTTCTTCCAGCAATGCCAAGGGCTTTGACTCACCCGGGTCATTCAAAACTGACCCCTGGGTTTGTAGGCAGTGTGATTTTATTATCATTCCTGTTCCTATTGTTTCAACAGGTTCCCACAGCCAGTGTCACCATAGAAGGAGCTTCTGCCCTCAACCGTGTCCGCTGGGCCCAGGCTGGGAAGGAGGTAGCAGTTGGTGATTCAGAAGGCCGCATATGGGTCTACGATGTTGGAGAGGTATCTTCTTTTGGGATTCTTTTGTGGTTTGTTTGTTTTGTTGTGTTTTTTTTAAGCTCAGCTCCTGGAGACTGCCACATCCAAGTTTAAGAAAGAAATCTGTCTAATTCTTGCAGTGGAATCCTCATTGAATTTGGGTTGCCAACAATCATAAAGCTACCTTGCAAAAGAGATAATTTGTTGAAGTCTCATGAGAGAAGTCTCTTTTGAAAGCTTCCAGTGTTTTTTAAGGTTTTATTTAATAATGATCCTGTGGGTAGAGTTGGAAAAAGTTAAAAGAACATAAAGAAAAAATTGAGGTGCAAAAAGAGGTGGTGCTGTTCTAAAGTTGGTCCTAAAGGGTTCACCTTTTATACTCCGGTATCTCTTATTTTATGACTGGCTTATTGCTGAAAGTTTTGTCAGCATGACATGCACAGAATGCATCTGTTCTTTTGGTACTGCTTCATATGTCTGAGTATGTGCAAAAGTACTAACAGGAAGAAATTAGAGGTGTCATTTTGAAGGATGGTAGG
Organism: Cettia cetti; assembly: GCA_013401135.1. NCBI lineage: Eukaryota > Metazoa > Chordata > Aves > Passeriformes > Sylviidae > Cettia > Cettia cetti. The sequence continues at coordinate 66,706 of VZUI01049387.1, read as the reverse complement.
TGCATGCGTGGTAGGCTGTAGCATATTCTGTGTCTAAGGATGCTCTCAATTCACCCTGCTACATCTTATAACAAGCATCTAAACTGCAGTGTGTTTGGCAGTGATGAATCTAACTCTTGGTTGATGAATGCAGTATTAAGTGTTCCGTCAGCATAACAACCCCTTGGAACAGTTAAGGGTGAATCTCTGAGCAATCAGCTTTTATGTAGAGAATTTGTTTTCCATCATTATCTGTGATAGGATACTGAGATACCCATCTACACAGTAGGGAAACATTATAGAATACATACAGAATTATCTGTAACTCTCATAAAGTGATTTTATGGCCCATAGCAAAATTGCTTGTGCATGACTCATATTTTTGGATTTCATTCACTAGTGCAGGAGTTGCCCTTCCTCACAAATGTTTGCTGAAACTTCTTGCCATGTTGTTAGCATAATCTCTAAATTGTCTAAGGTTACTGTGCTCAGATTTCCACTGCGACACTGGCAGGTCAGCTGTTTTTATTTATTTTTCAATTTCGCATGACTGTTCTGTCTTTCAAATGATATGACAGGCTGTGGAAATGTCTTTGATGACAGCACAGTCTGATCTTGTCTAAAAGTCTAGACAGGCTGTAGAAATTTCTCTTTTTGCATATCATGCATCAAATCATTCATAGGACTGTTTACTCCTGCAAGCTCACAGGAAAATAGTGTTCTATGCAGAAATAGCAATATTGAAGTTTTTGACCTTTCCTCTTTCAAAATTAGTCATAGTGATACACTCAAATAAAAAAGAAAGACAGGCTTCTATTACCTGAAAAAGAAAACAGAGTTGTTCAACAGTATTGATCCGTGTGAGTCCAGTGCAATGCTACATGAAAGGTTCTGCTTCAGGGATGTTGTGTGCCCTGCCCTTGCAGAGCTGCAGTGTCTCCAGCTCAGCTCCATATGCATTTAAGTAGACTGATGGATGTCTATCCATATGGCTACCGGCAGACCATTGCCAATCCTCCTCTTCTGTAATGAATGAAGGAGCTCATTAATCTGTCTCCTGGTTCAGTCAGGCAGTATCAGTCTCTGCAGTAATTCCTGCATGAAATTTAGGAGAGATCATCTGGGCTGCAGCACTGCTGGGGCTGGTGTGTTGTGCCTTTTTCTGGTTTAAAAGAGAAGAGTGCTTGTATATTCCCTAGCCCAACTGTTTTTACTATAAAGCCTCAAGTGAGATGCAGTGATGCTCTGCAGATCAAGAGCCTGGAACCAAGAGCATGTACAGTGAGTAGCAGCCTCTTGGGTCATTAAGCTTGTGGGCCAGTCTGTAAAGAGCTCTTTGATGAGAGATTCTGTCCTTAGCTGTCCTCAGGCATGATGCAAAGGGGATTCACAGTGCACATGCACTTCTGGAAGTGTCTGGTACAGAAATTTAAGGATTTTGCTATACTTCACTGTCCAGATACTGGCCAGTTTTTGACTCAGCTGGGGTCCTCCTTTGACTGTCCTTTTTGTAGGGGTTTGATTCTGGGATCTGATGGGGCTGGTCTGACAGTTTAAAAATAAGAGTTCTCCGGCCAGCCATCCTTAGCCACGTCCCTCGCTGCCCAGTTTTTGTACAGGTAGCAGTGCTTGTCACCACTCACATTGTACAGAGAGAGACAGATCAGTAGATAAGTATTTATTTGTTTGTTTGTTTTGTTTTCTTTGGGCTGTTTTTCTCCATGAACTCACTGATGTGGGAGTAGATGAATGAGTATGTGGCTGGGGTGGAGGGGCTGGGACCTGGTCTGTACAGCACCCAGCAGCAGCTAACTTTCCTATTTGACCCAGCACTGTTGCAAATCTTGACACTAAGCTGTTGACCTTTCAGTAACAGCACTCTCCTTGTCTCCTACAACATCAGCTTCTGAAAAGGCCTCATCACTGGAAGAACTTGTCTCTTTCTTGGCTGATAACTCAATGGCATCCACTCGTTTGAAGGTGTATCTCCTTGATTCGGGAAGATGGTTGTGATTACTTGCATTAGAAAGTCAGCAGCCACTTTCCAAAGACCCTAAATACACTCCCCAAAACCATTAATGCTCCACTTATACTACATCCTTTTAAAAACCTTTGTTTTCTTGTGACTGTTCCAAATGTCACATTAGATCAGCTGTAAGCTCATAAAGCACTGGTTCCATCAGAAGAAAAAAATACTATATATTTGTACTTTAATATAGCATCGTATCTTTGAATGTCACCTTACTAGATAAACAGTTTTCTTACCTGTTTCTTAGACAGCATTGACTCAGTGAATTTTGGTCAGAGCAGCAAGCATCAGGCTATCAACCCTTAAGGAAAAAAATTAAGTGGTAGGAATTTTTACTTTGATAGATTCATCACAGTTTTAAGGAAATATCCTAGAGTGCAGTAAAGTTTACTGCTGCTATTAACCCATATGGTATAAAAAGAAAGCATGTGACCTAAGTGAAAAAATTGGGACATAAGGCCTAACCTTGCATCCTTTGTGAAGGTAAGGAGTGTGGGATTGGGGCTGTTTTCACTTGTGTAAGAATTTAGGATTTGGCCCATGTTGATGTGTTATCCAGTCATGGTCTTTATGACAACAAGAAATGTCAGACACATGAAGAACATGGCAGAGTCCATGATCAGGGAGTTAAAAATAATGGTGACACTTTCAGTTAGGCTATATAGTGTTATCTCCTTTGACTATGTACTTTTAGTTGTTTGATTTTGGCATCGCATCTGAAAATAACTGAACACATTTATTTTCACAGTGAGGGGTCTATTTTCTCCTCTATGCGTGTGCTTTATGCCCATTAGCATTAGTGGGAGTTTCACACACAACAGTTCCAGCAGAGAGGAGACTTAAACAGTCCATATAGATATGCTTTTGTGGGTCAGTAAGCACTGTTTTAAAGAATGTGGATTATAAAATAAAATTAAAACTCAAACACGCTAAAATCTGATTGTTTCAGTGTGATGGGATCTTCTTAAACCTATATAACTTAACTAGTACATATAACCAGTCATTGTAAGTACACTTTAGTCTCTGTAAGATCTAAATATTCAAACTAGCTGGCGTATTAGTTGTGATATTATCACTGTGATAGTTTGTATAATATACTTTAGTCTCTGTGGCCTATTTACTGGGCAGCAAATTATCTGTATGGTAGAAGCTGGTTTTAACAGAACATGGACCAATGCCTATAGATTTATTCACATGTTCAGGTGATTGATAGTTAGACCTAAGTGCATGTCTGTTTTGCAGATATATTTTCTAGAAAGCTTGCTCCTATTGTGCACGCTTCAGTGATGTTACACAGTGCCTACTGTCACAAATATTCTCTAACAACCACGTTTGTTGCTTACCTGGCTTATTGCAAATGCTCTTTGCACCTTTGCTTGTAAAAGAAGCAGATTCTCATCCACCTTCTATTATTTCCTTCTTTTTCCCCACTGATCTCTTCCAGGTCACATTCTGCTTGCACTGTGAGTACACAGATAGAAACTGTGAGTCAGTGACTTACTATTTGATTCTAATAAAATATAAAATAAGTTTGCAGCATAGGGTCACAGAATTTGAAACTGTAATCACAAGGAGCATAACGCAGTACATTATTCTGTTAAAGTGGTTACAGGACAAACTATTGCATCTGTTTGGCAGTCTTTCAGACAGTTAGTTGTAGTCATGCTTTTTAAAAAGCAACTAGTGTGACAGGTGGACTGGAAAGAAGAAAATGTCTTTCTCAAGACCATCCAGGAAGGCTGGCTCTGCCAACAAAGCAGTTACCTGGGATTCTTTGTACGGTTATTACTGTTTTGCTTGTTTCCGTTCAGTGAAATCAGAATCATATGGATGTTTGTGACTTTGTTAGGTTTCAGGGGTTAATATTGCCTTAAGCCTTTTTAGGGCTGCTGTGTTAGATTGCTGGTGTACTTCTCCATTTGCTCCATGATAGGTGTTAATCCCATATCTCATTTTCAAATATCTGACCAGCAAGGGAGGAGCTGGTAGCTGCCCTGAAGTATGTGAATGAAATGGTACAGTAAGGATACTTGGCCGGTGCCTATAAAATAATTATCTTTGATTTCAGCAGCCTTTAACGGCTTCTGTGAGATTCTTAGGCTGCTGGACAGAAACAAAAGTATATTTGTGACCAGCTTTCACATTTCAGCATGACTATTGAGTCACTTGTTTTTCTGGCTGGAGTGGGGAAACATTTGTACTTTTGTACTCCTGTCTTGTGATCCCTGTGTTTCACTATAGATTTTGTATGAAGAACACATATCTAGCATCGCTTTCATGCAGATAAAAACTGCTGTAGCCCAGAGAGGGAAATACAAAGCTAGGTTTTGTGTCATGTAGTTATCCAGGTAGATTTTCCAGTAGGTGTGCTTTTACCATCATAAAGCTTCTGTAGAGCATATATTGAGTTGAGAAATGTTTCTTCCACGAAGGCAGAGTTGAGGCTCACCATAAAAAAAATTATTTTAAAATCTGTGTTGAGTTACGAGTATTCTTGGAACACAGATAAATGGCTCACGCACATATCATGAAGGCAAATTTAAGCAGTAATAAGGGGTTGTGTTTACAACCAAGTTTCATTAAAAAACATTCAAAGATTAAGTAAGGCACAGTAGTTACAACAATGTGCACAATCCAGGCATAAAGGATAATTAAATTTCAGCATTGATATTTCTGCTAGGGAGGTTGGAACCCTGGCCACAGAGAATTCTAAAAACATGTTTTAACAAAGCAGAATCTCTGAAGAGTTGTTGGAAAATGTAAAGAAGTAAGGTTTTGATTTGCTTCCACTTTTTCCCTAGTTTTTTAAGTTGAAAGATTTTAAAACTGGAAGCATTTAGAGATGACAAAAAAAAATACCAGAAACTTCAGTTTTTTACTTGAATAATGTCTGGAATATTGAGCAGAACAAGCTCCTTGTCCCTCATCATTTCAGTTTTGACTGATACAGTCTGTATTCACGAAGGGATTTTTGAAGTAGGTTAAATAAGAACTCCCTAATGAAAAAAACGCACTAGTTTGAAATCAGTCAATTTAATTACTGTGTTTTATGAAGGCCATTACCCATTGCTGATTACTAGGGTGATAAAATCTTTAAGCTTTGGTAGCCTCCATAGGGGGTGAGCTGATCTAAGTAGAGCAAAGTCCAGTCATTATCACCCTAAATACTTGTGTTTCTCATTACAATATTCATTACTTTAGGTTGCTGTGAACGCTTTGAGGTCTTTATGTAAGCACTGGTTTATTCCTCTGTAGAAAAACATTGTTATGTTGATAAGTTAAAACCAAGTGTTTATATACTTCTAGTTTAAAATGAGGCTTAGCTACATCATACATAGAAGTGCATAAGTTTATACCTCTGAGTAAAAATTTCCCTATACACACCTATTGATGGCTGTTTGCTTGTCAGTGAGGTTGTATTAGTCTGATAAGAAATGAAAAGGGATATGAGTTACCTTGTTATTTCAGTCTATTTGGGTACTTAAATAAGCTGGAATGGAGGCTTATGTTCCTAATAACAATCTTTATTAGGGAAGTACTTTTCAAGAGGGAAAACTGAGCCGTGATCTAATTAATCTGAGTTACCTAAGGCTGATTGCTGAGGATTGGTGCTCTTTATCTCCAATGCCAGCCTGGGCCCTTGTGCTTCCTTTTCTCTGCCACCTCTTGAGTATCATGTGGCATCACTGGCTCTCTGCCCTTGTCAGTCTCCCTCATGGGTTTCAGGCTTACAAAGCAGCTTCATAAAACTGATGTCTAAAAGATCAAAACTTTGCAAATGCTCTTTGCTCCTTTGGTTGTAAAAGAAGCAGCCTCTCATCCACCTTCTGTTATTTCTTTTTCCTTTTTTTTCCCCCATTTATCTTTTCCAGGTCATACTCTATTTGCACTGTGAGTGTGAAATCCCTTACTCTTATGTTTTAAGAAGTATTTTATTTTAAAAAAGAACTCTTGAAATGTATCAGAGGGGGATGTGGATCTGGGTTACAGGAAGAGGAGAGTAGCCTGTAGAAAGGGACAAAAGAACTTGGTGTAATTAAGCCAGAGAAGCGTGAGCCTGGTGGCAATATAGGATGTTTCATGTTCTTGCAGAATGCTTGGGGCCAGAGGAAGAGACCTAGTGGAGCTGAGGACATGCTGCCATCAGTGCATGCTGCAAGCTGACTGTGTACTCACTGGAGTCAAAAATTAAAATAACTTTTTTTAACTATCAGAAGCCTGAAGTCCCAGAGTGGGTAGAGACAGTAGGACAAACATCCTCTCAGAGTGGAGCCTGTCCCCAGGATTTTGTGGTGTGATGCAGAAGTGGGTCACACCTGGTGTACACGGTCACTCACCTGCCCTTGCCTGGATATTTGCTTGTTCCTGGAAACAACACTTTCTTCTGTTTCTCTCTCTGGATAAATGGACACAAAATTCTATTTCCATAGAAATGTTACTTGTTAAAATTAAAAGAGGAAGTGTCAGATTTTTAATGAAAGTACCTTTTTTTCTCATTTGTTGATTGGACAGTGAAATGAAATGGGTATTAGTAAAAACAGACAGAAGGGGTGGGGGTTTTAAATGGTCATCTTAAAAATTCAGTTGACTCTTTATTCTTAGCTTCCACTTGCTTATGATGAACTATTTCAGCAGTTCTCCTGAGACAGCTTACTAGCTCCCCAGGGAATTTCATGGGGTAAAAGACATGAGTTTCCAGTATGATACAAATATCTTTTAGAATAATTATTCAGCTTCTCATCATATGAAATAAAAACCTTGAGAAACCCAGTCAACCAGCCAACAAAACTCTGGCCTGTAGTCCTTTTTATTCATTTGCACACTACTTTTTAAGCTGACTTATGTTTCCTTTTCCTTTGCAAAGACCCAGATCCTCCCCCTGCAGAGAGGATCAGAGAGAACAAGCCACATGTGACAGGAGTTAATCTTGTAGCTTAATGCACTATTGGAAGGCACTCAGATAACGAAGTGATGAGAGTGGCAGAAAAGAATCTGTAAGAGATCATTCCCTTTCTGCACAGTGAGAAGGGAGAGCTGTGTGTGACAGTCTTCCTGCTGGTATTTTCCTGCTGAGCTGGGAAGCACTCTAAAGGACCAGAGAGAAAGAGCAAAGGGAAGCCCAGATTGGACATACTTGTCTGTCCACATGGACATTACTGAGATTTCAGTACTAGTTTCTCAGTTACTGTTTCTCCTGAAAACTTGTCAAGAGGCTTAGTGGAAAAGAGAATCTGGGTCCAGGCTTTCTATGGCGGCTGTAGCTGAGGCAGTTGTCTCAGCCTTAGCTGGTCTGCACCCGTCCTAACCCTGTATCATGAAACACTGTTTGGGAGCACAGCTGTAGTCAGGGCATGTTAGTAGTGTCACAGAGTGTGTATTTTAAATATCTAGTTAGTCTCCTGGGTGACATTTTCTCTGAAATTTTTTAACCTCTTTCTGATGTAAAAAAAAAAAAATGTTACTGAAAAATGTCTGTAACTTTATGTAACAGAGAGGATGGAAGAGGAAAATTGCCAAGTATGAAATTTAGTTTAAGCTTAGTTTGTGTGCAGCAATTTGTAAATTTCATAGAAATTCATGACTTATCATTGTGGTGTTAAAACACTTTGGAGACAAGAGCTGCTTTGTATAATTAATTTTTTTCAGGGGACTTTTGTGGTTTCAACCTGTCACATCCAGTAGCAGTTTTCATTTTGAGAATCCTTAACTATGTTTTGAATCTTTATGGATTGCAGAATGGTCTGTATTTTAAACATGAAAAAATACTTCATTCGTGACTTGGAAAGTAACAGTTAAAATACCAACTGAGGGTAACTCTGGGTCTTAATACATCCTATTTTGCAGCTAAAATTCTATATTCTGTGTTTAATTTAAATGTGAAACCTATACTGCAGTGCCTAAAGTGGTGGAAGAATCTATGTCAGAAATGGAAAAAAATAAACAACAAAATAAAACCCACTGCTGTTTTATGATGGATGAGCTTTTGCAGATCATGGGATGTGTCAAAATCTCAGAGAAGGCAGCAACTCTCCTGCTGACTAAAATCTTTGAGCAGTTTATAAGCTGCTATGGTGAGAGTCCATTTGCCACCTGAGAGCCAGAAAGCTGTGGCAGAAGTCCTTTAGAGTTCCTGTTCTGCCAGGTTTCCTGGCATGAATCATGGCATGGACATGGCCAGCTTGGTCTGGATGGGAAGCCAGCTGAGCTGAGTACGATTTATTTCTTCCCTGAGGCAACAGTCCTTCACGCAGCTGAACTTCCAGGGAGGCACCTTTGCCAGTGCAGCTACCCCACAAGCTGAAGCTCTGGTATTTCAAGCAAGAATGATGGGCCCATTCTTCCAATCAACGCAGTTATCAGTTAAAAAAAAAAAAAAAAAAAAAAAAAAAAAAAAAAAAAAAAAAAAAAAAAAGTAGGTCTTGGAAAGAACAGGTCGAGGGCTCCTTACCTTCCAGTTTAGTTCTTTGGTATTTTCAGGCTTTCTTGTGCAATGACAACTGATAACATAATTTGGTAGAGGAGTAATCCTGATCCCTTAGTTCCAAATGTTAAATGTCCTGAAAGGCATGTAAGAAATTCCAGGACTTTTCAATGACTTTAAGAAATGATAATTGGAGCAGGGCTGAGATCCCCATGGGAGGTGAATGGCAGGCAGCATGCCTCACTGTTTTTCTCAATCCACCTGTAAATGTTGGCATTACGGAAGAAGTGGAATGGCAGAAACTGCAAGAACTTTGTTGCTTAGGGCACCACCTCTGTTGAAGCAAAACTGTGAGCTTTCCTCAAGCATGGCAGATGCTCTTTCTGCTGATTAACTGTATTAAATCTCTTTTGTTTTAGGATGACTGATGATTACTGAATGGTTTTTCCTCTGTAGTCAATATCAAGTGCAGCATTTTGATACGTTAGTTGAGGGAGGCATAATCTGTTTGATAGCTTGGACATTATTCATTCTGGTTAACTCAGGAGAGCCTAAGCCAACTCTGGTTTTAGAGGTGGAACAGTAGCATTACATACAATTAAAGATACTTCCCACTTTCTTGTTTTCTATATGCCCTATCAACTTGTAATCCTTCAGGCTGAAGTTTTCCATAATTGGTGTTTGCTTCTAGCACAGCTTTTTTTGTTTCTTACTTTTTTTTTTTTAAGATTAAAGACAGTACTATAACACAGAATTAATAACATGCTGAAATTGAGGGAGTTAGTCTTAACTCTGACATTTCCTATCTTTGAAGTGTTACGGTCTGCAGTCTTAATGTTCTGTTAACATGCATTTTTGTGTCATGTATGTATAATTTACAGGCTATGTTTTATTTTGTTCTCCTGTTAGACTGGCATCGAGATGACTGATGCAGACAAAGAGTACTAAGTTTAGAAAAGAATTAATGGGCATTCAAATGTTCAGTTCTTTTGTAGGCCCTTTGTACAGTATATCTTTGCACATTACATATAAATTATTAAAATAACACTATTGTTAGCTTGCTATTCAAAACATAATTTGGCATCAACTGTGTAACAATTCAGAAGTTACTGTTCTCCTTAGAAGAAAAAAGTCCGAGTTTGCTTAAAATTTATTCAGTTTTTGTTTAAGTTCAGGGGTTTTGATATCAGCCAATATTTTGTCCTTTTTTTTACCAAGGCAGCACTAGTTAAATCAGATCCTGCTGGCGAATTGCAAAGAAATAAATCACAACAGACATTAATCTAGATGAGGGCTAAGTAATTAACTTCATAGAAGGGTGGTGTATATTGTGTCTGTGACACTAGACTGACTGCTGTGCATAGAATAAATGCAATATTTAGGTTGCCTATGGTATTCCACCCCTTCAATTAAGTAAACAAATATATATAGAGCTACTCTGGAGTGTATCCTTTGTGGTCTAAACACTGTATCTTATTAAAATCATCTGCATGCAGTATGTGGGGTTTGAGTTCCTGCCAGTGGTTTCATCCATTGTTAACAGTGATGCTCGGCTCTCCCAAGAGTTAAATACAGTGGTACTTTAGTTATGTGGAAAGGGTGCTCTTGGTTACTTTGGTGGCCATTTCGTTGCACATTACCTCCCACTTTGTTTCCATCCATGTGTGTGGCATAGGGTGTTGCCTGAAAAAATATAGGCTTTTTCAGGAAATAAAATATCCATATAGGTTGAGAAAAATATCAAAGGCAGCCTGTAATTGATTCTGGGGGGCAATACCAGGGCCAGAATAGGTGTGTTCCTGCCTGCTCTATGTGTGTTATCAAGATATTTAATATTTACATTTTCATATCTGTTTCCACCTCAACAGCAATGACAAAACATCTGTTGAACTCGAGAAGATAGGATCAGTTCTGAAAGTGGAACTATAATAGTTCGTTATTGTTTGTATTGCAATCCTTGTTCTGCAAGTGCTGTCTTTTACCCAGAAAATGATACCGAGTGATTGTTGTATTTTTAAGAAATCAACAAGTTCAAGTAGTTATAGTTTATCATCATGAAACACATTTTTACCTACAATGTCATAACTGCATTCATATGTTAATCCATTGCTCGAAGTATTTGCAGCAGATTTCTTTTCAGCACTTAGCGCTATGGGGCAATATAGGTTAACAAAAATTTTGCTCTGAGAAAATAGAACTAAAACTACATTTGCCTGAAGCTATGTTTATTTGATGATGTTGTTAAATTCAATTGAAGGAATATTAAAATGGTGATAAGCCACATACACAAATAACTTAGTGTGAAGTCTGAGATTTTAGTCACTAGTTTACCAGACTTGTTGTTGTCCACAAACTCAGATTAATCTGAGTATTTTCTAAGTCTTAATTAGCTATCTCTTCAAAGAGTGTTTAACTTGCCCTTTTAAAAAATTGTAATAGCAACAGGCTAGTTTAGAACATTAGGGTTTTTAATATGTTTTTTATTTTCTCTGCTAGATATGAGATTTTTATGGCATATATAGCTCTGTGGAAGAAGAGGCAAGTAAACAGAATTGTCTAAAATAAGATCACCCTTTGCCTCCAAACAGCAACAAACTGAAATACAACTAACAAAAGATGTATGTTAATCAGAAGGTGTCTGACTTTTTGGAGCATGGTGATTAGCTATAAGAAAGCCATCAATTCAGATCAGAACAAGTTTTTTCTTAACACAAAAATAAGAAAGCATTGTGCTTCTACAAAATATTTAAATGGGAACTACTATCATCCTTGGAGTGTATCTTGGACCACCATGGCGGCTCATCTGCAAACTTGTAATTGAAAACAGCGTGTGGCACTGGGGCGGCGCGGGCCGGCTGCAACCACAGGCTCTGGCAGATCTTCCAGCCGTGGTGTAGCTGCTCATTGTCAGATTCTCCATTTACACCTGTGTCCACGGGACGTGTGGGTCACAAGTGTTACAGGCTGTGCTGGTTGGAAAACTTCACCCCTTCACAACAACCTCTCAGTTAGTGATGATGCTGAGGACGTTCTTCCCATGGCTATTTTTGCTTCGAGACTTCTGAACTCTAGGTGAAGCCAAAAAGCCAGTGACTACTAAAGTGGTGACTGCGATCACGTAATTATTTCACCAGTGATCAGTGCTGCTGGTTATGAGCTACTGTCTCAGTCACAGGTCAATAAGCCCATGAAGTAATGACAGTCATTAAAAGGAAATGGAACAGGTTCAGTGTAGACAGCTGTGCTCCCTTTGAGCTTATAGGACACTGGCTCCTCTGAAGTGGAGGTGGCTGCTGCTGCTGAAATTGCATTTTGATTCCTTCTCAGGAGAGTCCACTGCCCTCAGAGGAGAGCTGTGATGGACAAGAGCTTGGAGGGATGATGGCAGGAAGAGTTTGTCCACTCCCATCCCAAAGACTTAGAGGCTTCAGGGAAGGCAAGGAGCCAGAAATAAAGTGAAATATCCTCAATGAATAATTCATTGGCTGGAAAGTGGTTTTTTAGGGAAACTGAAGCTATACAGGGATTTGGACAAATTCAGCTGAAACACTCCCAGCTATAAAAAAGATGGATAGGAGGGAAATACACAAAAGTCTTGAAATATGTTGTAGTATCTTGTTTCAACCATCTGGATAGATTCCTTTAAAAGGCACATTGAAAAATTTGGGGGTTTTGTCTCAAAATCTTTCCTTCTCTTCTTCTCTCCTTTTCCCCTTTTCCTATTCCCCATTTACTTTTGTTTTCCTCAACTTTAAAGAGCAAGTGTACTAGAAGGTGTTTATCTGAAAATGAAATTGATGTTGATTTGTATCTTCAGGCACTGTTTCTTTGTTCCTTTTCTGCTTGCTGGAAGAGCCCAGCACTGACTGACTCAGAGGACAGCACCAAGCGTTGTCTGGTCAGAGCATTTCCTTTTCCTGAGTTCTGTCACAGTGTTCAGTGAAGTTGCTAATTGCAGTTTCTAGGAAAACACAGAAATGCAGCTTGTGTTTGTCAAATCTCTGGTGTGTGGATTGGAAGGTCTGCACACAGAGGAAGTCTCTGGCTCCATGAGAAGGTGGAGGAGGCTGGTTTTGTTGAAGTTCACGTGCCTGGTGCTGCCTGTGCTGCCCGGCGAGCCTCAGGAGCAGAGCACTGTGGCTGCCTCCCAGATGCACATAACCCATCTCCTTGGTCAGTCCTGGCAGGGACCAGGGCACGTTTCAGGGCAGGAAAGCTGACAGGTAAGTGATGTGCTTAGCTAGAGTGATATCCCAAGAAACAGAAGCTTCAGAAGGTTCAAGGGCTCTGTGGTAGCACTGAGATGCAGGTTGGTTGTATAGTGCATAAACCATGTAGAATGGTGACACATCAGCAAGGCGAGGACGGGTGCTTGTCAAGAAGATCCTGGCAGCCATTTTTCATAGATAATACTTTTCCTCATTAGAATTGCTGTCTGATGCAACCTAAACATACCATGATGTTAAAGCTAAAGCAGTGTGAGTAATTCAGTCAATTAATTAGGTGTGGGTAGCATTCACCTTTCATTGTAAAGGGATCAGAGGAAAACACTTAATAGCTTTTATGTTCTTGTTCTGCTCCATACCTTAGCATCAATTCATTGAAATAACCTTCTGACCCAAATAAGTTATTATATTAAATTATTATGCTTTGCTGAATATTCCTACCCTGCATCAACATCATGACATGAAAGTTAACACATGCTGCTTTGTAGTAACTGGAAGTGGACAGAAAAATAGCCACTTGAGTGAGGAACACCCAGATAGCTCTAAACCTCTGCCCTTCCTCCATGGAGTATCTCCTCATTTCTTCCACCTCTGCCCCGGTATTTGCAGAAAAAACATGTGCAGAAAAGCTGAGAGGGAGATTCCACAGAAAGACCCAGGTCTGCAGCACTTGTGGGTGTCAATGTGCCCCGATGAAGGAACTTGAATGGAAAATGACTGGAAGGGGAGCATTAATTCAGAGAAGAATTTGAATTGGAGTTTGTGGATACTTTTGTTTTTATTTGTGGTCTTTTCCTGTATAACTATTGTGGTTTAGTATCGGGGCCTTTGCAGAAAGGAGGGGTTTGGAGAATAAAAGACAATTTTTCCCTTGACTTTATTATTGCCAAGGTTTCCCTCTGCATCCCTGAGGAATTTATATTGGAGAAGTTTATTCTACTGACAGTCTATTAGCAGGATTGGCCCCTTGTTGAAAGAATGATGCAGTCCATGAGATTAAATAAGGTAAAATAAGATGAAGTTGTAAGGAATTAGGTTGCATGTGGGCACTGAATACTTTTTCCTCTGTGCTAAAGGTATTGACTTGGGTAATTAATTGCTTTGTGAACTGAGTCACTAGAAATGGCCTAGACCTTGCTAACACCATCAGCTAAAAGAAACACATGTAATGCATACGTTCCTGGGGAGACACTTCAAGTTTGAGATACCAAGTTGTTTTAATAGCCTGGACTTCGATTTTATTTGTCTGTGGCCATGCTGTGGAGTAAAGACAATTAAATTATCTCAATGTCATAAATATATTTAATTTTTTTATTTTGAATGACATACTTTATTTTTCAACCACTTAATGCAATGTAATGCTGTTAAAGACTTTACAAGACAAGGAGCAGTGATGCTTTATTAAATTAGAAAGTCCTTTGCCTAGGATATTGCTCCACTTTAAAAATTTTCCTATTTGAAATCAGTGAGACTCATTTCATTCAAGAGTTTGATAAATGGTAGTACTGTACACACCAGAAGAAATGAAATCTTTTAGGAGATGCAGTAATAACAGGAATATGGTTGCACAGCTGGTTTTGGTTCCATCTCTGATACAAGGATCTCTGCACTCCCCCTTACTACTATACAGGAGCCAGTCTAGGTGTAAGGCTGTGGCCAGACATGTGCTACAGGTTCTTGTGTGCTGGTGCACTGACCTCTCTTGTGGTGCTACAATTCCTTCTGCTGAGGGATTTTAAAAGAACAGAGTGGTCTTTCAAATGTAGGCCATCCCAGATCCACATCTGTGCATGTGAGCGTGAGAGACAGCTGTCTGAAATGATTTACTCTTGTAACTCTTATCTCCATTCCTGGAAGAAGTAAAGGAGAAAAATGCCAGAAGTGGAAGACGAAGGGAAAACCCAGAGACTGCAGCAATGCTTGTATTAACTGGGCTGAGATGGCTTTTTCACAGGTTTCATTTCTCAGTCAGTAGCCTCAGCTAATGCTAACTGTACTATATTTGGTGCAAAACCCAAACTTGCATACCAGGCCTTCATAACGTAACTCTGTCACTGATAGATGTATAATGCATGTATAATACATGGGAAGCTTTAAAAAACACACTGTGTTTTCGCCAAAATACTCGATGTAGAGGCAAAGCTAGATTAAAAAAGGAAAACAACCTGATAATCACCTGATAATATTGCAAATTCCTGCCCCTAGGATTAATGCTTGCAGCAGTGTATGTGGAGCTTTCACAAGCAGTTAATCTTGGACATATACACAAGCTCTTTTGCTGGCTGAGTGATGTAACAGATGCTTTTCTTAGTCTCCAGTTCTGTGTATCCAGTTGAGATGTAAGGAGAAGAGAATAATTTGACTGTTTTCCAGTACAGTGTACCATATGCCTCCTGGGCACCTAGGATTTGCTAGTGTCACATGGCTGTAGTTAGCTGACCATCTGCTTGGCACTTCTTGTGGTGTATTAAAAGATCTGAATCAGTTCAGGTTGACCACTGGGTAGTGCAAACTGGATTAGCTATGGTTGTACCCATTCTTCAGTCCAAAAGCATCCATTTGCTAAGGTGGGCAGCATTTTATTATAGTTTCCTGTAATTTCCAAAACTGAAACTACACTAGAGACTACAGTAAGAAACTACACTGAAACTACAGTGGAAATACTACTACTAGCCTTCTTCAGTATCAAGCACTGTGTAATGTCTTGAAACAGTTATTCTTTCATATTATATGCAGGACGTGATCACAACGCTTCAGGAGGGCAGTAAAAACTTGCATGGATCATGTGGATGCTTGTTGCTGCTTTCTGGAATTTGGCTTAATGAAAACAAAGTTGAGAAAAGCGCTTGTTTTGTTTTGGTGTTTCTTTTTTTTTTTTTTTTTTCTTTTCAATTATCTCAATCCCAGCTTGCATTATCTTCCAGAAATTGCAGTATTGAATCCAGCTGGAAATTACTGCAGTATTATTTTGCCATAGCACTAAAGCATTTTGTCTGGAAGTTCAGCTATTTAGATTACATGTCCCTCTTGAAGCTTAATGTTCAAGAGCTCTTCATTAGAAACATCAATGGTATTAAATGGAAATAGATCTTGCATGATGATATAAAAAAATCAGACTAGTAATGCAGTATCCAGTTGATATACATTTCCATTGTAATGCATTTCCTGTGGATTCCTTAACACAGAGGAGGGTAACTAAAATAACACAATATATTTCATTTACTATTTAGAGCTTTAATGAACTTCAGGAAAAGAGTTTCAACACAGTGTTTTAAAAGCTCTGTTACCTTCTGCACACTGACCTGGGTCCTGCAAACAATTACACTTGGGCACAGCCTTGCTGACTGCCAATGGCCAGCTCGTGTGTGTAAAGTGAAACATACGTGTGTGTACATGTAGAGATCAAGGCTTTGCTCTAGTTTGGAAAATCTGAAATATTTTAACCAAGGGGTAGATTTTTGCAGCAACGCTACAAAATCGAAGAGATAAAGCCTTTTGCTCTGCCACTGACTAAAGGCTCCTTCTGGCTGGTACTTGAACAGGAAACTGCCAGATACGCCTTGTGAACGTGGCCACACTTCCCAGGTGCCATCCCCCGGCAGTTTGGTGAGGCACATTCCTCGGTGCTTCGCTGTGCACAGCCATGCTGATTGCGGTAGGAGCTCTCCTCAAAGGAGGTGCCTCAGTTTCGGGCCAGAGCCTGCACCGCCAGTGTCCCGGTTAATTCTCTGCTGTTTGTCCCGCAGCTGGCTGTTCCACACAACGACGAGTGGACGCGCTTCGCCCGGACCTTGGTGGAGATCCGCGCCAACCGAGCCGACAGCGAAGAAGAGGGGGCGGTGGAGCTCTCGGCATAGAGGGAGAGGAGCAGGCCCGCCAGAACAGCAGCTTCCCCCGCTGAGTGCGCCAGTGTTCAGTGTCAGAGTCAGTCTCGCTGTGGCTTTTGATGCCAGTGTACATGCCAGTATTGCTCAAAGCATTCTGTATTAATCACACTGCTTTACACAAGGCTGAAAATATCCAGAGCATTTTCCTACTTTATATTTCTGTCTGAAAAGTAAGAAAGAAAAGACAAATCAACCCTTTATGGGTTTAGTTGTTGCCTTTTAACTACTTAGTAGCTGTATTTAATAGCTAGGAAACCCTGGTTAAACTTGTGCTCACATTGCCCTTCTGGCATAGTCCTATTAAATCCATATGAAGCCAGATATGATTATGTGCAGATGTGGTGTGCTTCACTGTATGGGACTGGGCCAAAGACTTTAGATGTGGTGTATCACATGGTGACTTACATTATGAATGGATGTACTATACGAAAGTTGCTGCTCCTTATTTATTGCGGTGTGCTGCATGGAACATATTTATTTGAAAGCATTAAAATAAACGATCCTAAAGCATGTGCATAATGAGAGAACTGCATTGTCTGTGTGCTGCTGTAGAGGTTACATTAAAGTCCACGTAACAATTACAGTGCATCAGTTGTGCTTAAGATGCAAGATCTATAAAGGCTGGCCTGAGTGGATGGAATGAGTTCCCTTTCCTTTTTTTTTTTTTTTTTAGATGCCTATTATTTCTAGGCATGTTAACTATATTTCAGATACAGCTGGTCACTGATACTTGTCATGCAAGTTAACACTAACAGTCTGACAAGGGGTTGTGGTTCCCAAGTATGACACCCGTATTGCCAATAAAATGTATCAGGCCTGTTTTGTTGCAGTGTGGTTGATCTTTCCTTGCCAGCAGTGCTCTCAGCAGTTTCATTACCAGTCACTGGTGAGGCACTGGGCAAATGTGACCGCCCTGACTTGCAGAAAACTCATGCAGCTGCTCTGTAAATAGATACCTTTGGCATTGGGACTGCCCAGTAATGGACCTTGCGCGGATCAGACCCTGCTACAAATTTTACATGGGCAAGCACTAATGCATGTCAGCTTCTGGGCTAATTTTTATTCTCACTCCATCCCTAGCACGCTTACTTGCACACACATGCACACACAGAGCAGCAGCGTGCTGCCTTATGTGTGAAAGAAAAGGAATAGGAGAGACACGGCCTCCTCTTGCAAGACAGGTTGGGACAGGAGACAAAGGAACAGGCTCCTTTACGACAATCTCTTGTGGCTTGAGCAAAGAAACAGAGTGCAGACTGGTCTCATTGAGAGCTGTGGCCCAGATGGATGTTAGTGGTGAGGCTGTTCCATACATCCATGTCACAACACACTGCTGACAGAGGACTGCTCTGACATCTGGGTTTAGAAGTGGTTCACACTCGGGCATGGAGGTGAACCATTTTAGCAAGAAACACTGCAAGTCTGACAAGAAAGATCTTGTACATAAAGGTTCTTGTCTCATTGCGGCACCTTGTTTTTGGGCAGTCATGTTGAGGAATGAACTCATCATCTGATCACATTTGGGGCTATGGCCCAGTCAGAACCACTGGGAAGTCTGCACTGCTAAAGCCAGAGTAGGCTGAGAAAATGAAATCTGTTGCAAAAGCTGCATTTCCCTTATCTTCTTGGTGGTTAGAAGCAACTCCCAATGAAAGTGCATGGGCTACTTTCATCTTCATGGTGGAACCTGCAACTATCTCCCAGTGCCCATGGAAGTGTCCTATCACTAGGCTGTGGGGAGCATCTTCTCCCAGAAGGCCCAGTACGCAGCAGAGGCATATCAATCCCTGAGACTTGGAGCCATTGATAAGAGAACTTGGTGTTCCTGCTGCTCTCCTGGGTGCTTTGGGAGTTGTTCTGAAGAACCAGTGTAGCATTTGCAGAATTTCTGTAGCTTAAAGGTGAATGCTAACAAACAGCCAGGTGAGATGACTGTAAAGGAGCAGTTTAGATATAATCTCTGGGGTTTTTTCCCCAGTTTTGCCCTGTTTTCGTTTCCAAAACTGTAAGTGTTGTCTGTGTACATGGATGAGGCAGATGTGGTGCAGAGTGGAAGAGGGGGAGGCACACTTGGTTCTCAGTGGCTCACAAGACCAGGAACATGTGCACAGGTGGATACACAGCAAAGTACTGCTGTCATGGGAGGCAGAGGTGGGAACTCACTACCCTTTGGCCCAGTGGAGCAGCTGCACATTGCAAAGTGTGAGGACACCATCTGAGAGTGCCTGGAGTGTAACAGGAAGGGCCTTCAGCCCATGTCTCCCATTCATCATAATCGGTGCAGTGGGAACAGTTGGCAAATTTGCTTCTACTTTTTCCATATTACTATTCAGCTTTTGAAACCTAAGGGGGGGTCTGCATGTTCATGTCCAAGTTCTTCCTACTTTATAGCATTAATAGCTTCTGAAATGGTTTTAAGAGCAGCCTCAGAGGACCTTCAGCAGTTGCTGCTGTCTGCAAATCAGTATGACCAAAGTCCTTTTTTTGAAATTTTTCTTTGTGTATGTGTGGGGTTCAGCAGTACACAGAGGAAACAAGAAAAAGATCTGAATTTCCACAGAAATCACCAGGTTTGTATATACAGAGAATAATGCAAAAGAGCCATTTCGCACAGTTGAAGCAGATGGAAAAGCACCCAAGAACAAGAGGCATTGACTTCTCTTTTGCTGCTCATGATTATCCTGCAGTGGAGTTTCTGACCTGCCCTTGTTGCTGCCCTTCCAGAAATCTGCCACAGTTGTTTGATTTTCCTGCTGCTAAACAAATAGCTGCATTTCAGTGGCTTTCTAAAACAGCCCATATGACAAAATGTTAGTCAGAATCTGCCCAGTAGGGAAATAAAGTGCAAAATTACCCTTTAATCTGAGCAAAAAGAAATCATCTCCTCCTGTCTCTTTTGCCTTCGAATGTCCAAAGAATAGTAGGAAGAACATAAAGTGTTATGTCCTAAGCTCTAGCACTGCCAGGATGCTGCCATGACTGCTCTGGGTGTGGAATGGGTCAGAAGACAGCCTGGCTCCTTTAGGGCCATTGCAAGTGAGCTTTCTGTGAAGGACATGAACTCTGTGTTCAGACTGAGCTGGAGAGCACATGTGAACCACAGAGGTCAGAAAAAGCAAACCCAACTACAGCACTGGCCAACCTGGAATTTGACCAGAACACACAAGACTGAGCATGGGGCTGGACTGCCAGGTCCATCATGTAAATAACAGCACTTGGACCAGGTGGATCTTTGAAAGGTGGAAGTGAAATAAGCTACCTCTGAAATCTGGGAACACCACAAACATCTCCATGGAAAGGCTGTCAAAGCAAGTCTTTGCTGCTGAGATTGGACTCCACAGAATTACCTGCAGCTTATTACTTCAAAGAGAAAAAGGCGGGACAAATAGTGCTGGGTCGCAACAATTCAAGAGCTGCAGCTTTTTCCACAGGGTACTCAACAAGTGCTCCATAATAATTTTTTCCAAGATGGAAGGTGTTTCCGCCTGGGTCTCAAAACCAATGCTCCAAACATTTGCTACTTCTGAAAACATCAGAGGCCCTACCATGCATACCCTGATATTATCATCTCACACTACAAATGACAGCCTACATCTCTAGGGCTATGGCAACAACTAGGAATAGGTTCTTTCACACAAGACAGGTGGAAGAAGTTCTGAAGAGTTTTAGCAACTGCAGATAAAAAGCATGCATAGCAGAAGACTGGAAACCCCTCACAGAGCAAAACGGCATCCCACATGGAGCGAGGTGGTCTCCATTGACCAGTGACAAAGGACTCTATCCTCTCACCAGGGCATCTCCAGTCCTAAGGCAGGACTCAGTGCCTAAGGGTGATATAAAGCCATCTGTCCTTGGGAAGCTTACAGGACTGGTTCTCTTTCAAAGTCATAAGCAAAGATCCTTCTGAAGAAACACCACCATGTCTGGTACAGTGTCTGCACAGCCTGGGGTATAAGGAAGGCCAGGCAATGTAACTACAGCAGCTGGAATGAGTCTTGCAAGCAATAGTACTGCTTCCTGGTGTGATGAGGAACAGTGCAAGGAGCAGATAAAATGATTGCTACACTTCAAATATCATCTCTCTGAAGGGCAACAGACACTTTGATGACATCCCCATGTTCAGAAGTAAGGGAGGCTGCCCAGTCTCACAGCCTGAGTTATCTGCTGCCCACCGTGCGGAAAGCAGAACCACCATATGGCACATGGCATTAAAGAAACCACTTCATCCCAGGCTGCTTCTGTGTTATTTGATGTGTTTGAAGGGCTCTGGAGACACTTAAAATACAAATGTCTTGAGATTTATATATCCTCAACCATTAAATAACTTATAAACGATCACTATCTCTAGAAATCACCTTCTAGTTTATGCAAAAAAAGGCAAATATTTAAACCAAAACCAGTCTGAGTTTCACAGCAGTGTTTAAACAGCAAAGCTGGAGGATTCCTGATTGTCCCTGTCCCACTGGAGAGGATCTTGGCAGCAGGCAGTGTGACATGTATGCACACACAGAGGCGATGGCAGGGTCATTCCAAGCAGGCTGTCCCCTCCTAAGATGATGCAGAGCCACTTGTCAGGTTCTGTATTTTTAGCAGGTTTAGAAAAACCTGCTCAATTTATTTTTGAAGCCTGTGGTATGTTTGCTCACAAAAGCATCCCTGCAAACTGTCAGTGTTAAGTCAGCTTAAACCCAACCCATTCCCTGGGGACCAGGCAGAAAAGCATCTCCTGGCTTCTGCTGGATTGAGAAACACAAACACGGGGTAACTGCTTCAGGGACACCCCTGCCCCACTCTCAGTCTGACAGGTAACATCACCAGTATTTGGCCCTTTCTTTTTTCTAGAAGGGCTGTCACAGGGAGTTCTGGAGTGCAGGAAGCAAGTGAGGTTACTTTTTATCCATTTGCATAACTCACCCAGAAACCAAGAGAGGACAAACATTGTCCTCAGGGCGTTTTGTTTGTTTGCAAGGCAATCTGGCAATTCCTTGGCCTGCAAGCTTTTCAGAGCAGGAATGCATCCTTTTGTGTCTGGAGGAAGCCTACTGTGGGCACAGATCATCCCCGAGATCTCTGGGCAGAGCTGCAGCACGATTTGGAATGTTTTGAACTGGCTTTGTGTTAACTGAAGAGCCACTGGCTCTTCAACACTTCTGCCCATGCCTCTGCTGTCTACTGACCCTGAAGAGACTCAGAAGGAGAGAACAATCCTCTAGGAAAGTTAATGACAAAGGGAAAGTACACCATGGGTGGGGTGGGGGTGTCAGTCCAGTCCTGCTCAGAGAAGATGAGGGCTGTCACCTTCTGAGATGGATCTGCCATAGGAGAGCTGTGCCTGAGCTTTGTTCCTGAGATGGGAGCTTTGCCCTTCATGTCCAGAATACAGAACAAGTCATGAATTTTGAATATTGTCATGAATATTGTCAGGCCTGGGAATGAGAGGGCACTAGGAGGCAGAGAAATTGGTTTTGTGGAACACAAGCAATGAATGGTCTTTATCACACAAGCCAAGAAGTTGTGCAAGCCCTACAATAACCCAGCTCTAATTCCTCTTCCGTTCCTGGCTGCAAAGCCCCAGCAGCGCTGGGGTTCGGTGTCAGACAGCAGAGGGACGTGCTCTGGTGGGTGCAGCCTGGGTGTCCCTCTCCAGAATGAGCCAGGAGGAAGCAGCTGTCAACTAAGCCCATCCAGTGGCCAGGCACTTCTTTTCCTGGATCAGGGAGAAGAAGGTGCAGCTCTGCACTCAGACATCTTCCCGTAGCTGCTGACTTTCCACAGAAATTCCTGACGTGGTTATGTCAGGCAAATCTGAGGGATGAAGTATAAAACCAGCTCTTAAACAGCCTAAAATCTCATGTGTGAAGCACAGGCAGCTCACAGTGAGAATGTTTTACTTTAACCAAAAATCCTGATGGTTAATTTTGAAGGGTTATTACAAGGGAGAGCTTTTTTCCCCCTATTTCTGAAATGAAGGAGCTGTTGCCTGGGGAGACTCACATACACAGGGCTGGGAGGAAGTAGCTGCTGTCTGTCAGAGCCCAGTGCAGTCTCTGCACAGTGGTTTAGCCAGAATCCAAGATGCAGCTGCAGGTAAATGTCATCTGCTCCCCTCACCTTCACATGCACAAGTGCTGCTACTCCTACCCCCAAGCTCCATTTCATTAGTAACTTCAAAATACAAATTAGTCCAAGAGAATAACTCTCATGATGACCCAAATACAAATGCAGAATCAGAGTGATTTCCATTTCAGTATTTCCACAAATTACAGCACAGTGTGACATTGACAGTAAACTCATTCTTCTGCGGAGACACATCTGTGCATTCCCTCAGTTTACAGCCAAGGTCGAAGGCATCCATCCCTCACCCCCCACACACACTCCAAGGAGAAAAGCAAGGCCAAGTTCCTCATCTTGAGAGGTATCATAGAAGACACCCAACAGGATCTTCAAGTGACTAGGTGATCAGGCTGTTCATAACCACTAACCTCTCCCCAGAAGTAAAGATCAAAATATCAAAGCTGCAATCCTGGCTTCTGACTGGGGAAAAAAGTTTCTTTTTCTTCCTGAGTGACACCTCCACCACCAAATGTCTTTTCTAGGCAGGGGAAATGTAGTAATTTGTTCTCAAGCTGCAGGTGTTTTTATAGCCTGCAAGTGCAAATACTCTATCACTGAAGTTGAACAAGACATTTGAGGTACTGTGCTATTTCCATAACAGAATACCATGTGTGCATCTGTTTGAAAGATTTATTTCTATCAACTTCATAAATACAGAATTTTCTAAACACTGTGCAAGGCACCAAAAATTAAGTAAAATCTTTTATTTTAGATTATTTTAATCTCTTTTGACTCAATGAAGTAAATAAGAATCTGAAACCACCTATTTGCCAATTACAAGCCAGCAGTTAAGGCAGGTACCATTGATACAGTGCATGAATTTTCTATTGCAGTTATTTAAACAAGCAGCGTTTTACTATAGAAGTGCATATACAAACTGAATTCCAAACACCAGCAACCCAAGATAGGCACCTAGTTATGAAATTTCCTTGTATGTGTAGTAGAATGCCAAAAGTTCTGCCATAAAGTGCAAAGACTATGGACAATAACACTTTCTTTTGAGCATTTTGATACCAGTAACATAATACAACGGCTAAACATTTATAAATGTGGTTTCCATTACAAAAACATGTTCCACATAAAAGCTCCATAATACAATCCAGAAACAGAACTTGTGCGTGTACAGATTTAAAAAGTCGAAGCTGTAC
Source organism: Cettia cetti (assembly GCA_013401135.1). Taxonomy (NCBI): domain Eukaryota; kingdom Metazoa; phylum Chordata; class Aves; order Passeriformes; family Sylviidae; genus Cettia; species Cettia cetti. Next base: position 42,902 of record VZUI01049387.1, on the reverse strand, counting down.
TGGCATACTCAGGTACCGGGTATATTTGCTGACCTCTACAGACACGCACCAAGTTTAAAACCAATTTACATGCACAGTCCAAATCATTCTGCTTTGAGCACCGTGATATCCACTGAGTTTTCCATTTGAGTGACGATGTGTGACATCTGCCCTGGTAATCTGCAACTGAGCATTGCCTGTAAAATGATCTGGTTCACAGCTCTCACCCAGCCCTCCCCAACAAATGGAACCTAAAATTAGTGTCTTCCCAACACAAGTACATGTCAGATGTGGACAAATACATTCATGGTCCCAAACTTAAAACAACTGGTAAGAATTTCACAGTGATCTGGTTACGGAAGCACAAAGACAAATGATTCCATTTAAGATGAAAATTACCTTAAAACTCAAATGAAGCTAATCTTTTATATGATGAGAAGCTAAAGGAACAAAGTATTAACCAATTAGAAAAGTGGCTCTTTCCCAACTAATAACAAAAACCCTACAGCAATAAACTTAGGGTCCTACTGCTGCAGCAGCCTTTGAGGTAGGTGGTGATGGCTTAAACCGAGGTAGGTAAAGTCCAAACTTGTTTTCAATCCCTGCGAAAGTGGCAACTGCCAATTTATAACCACCAACATGGTCAGGGTTAGGAGCAGGGAGCGTGATCCTAGATTTAGGAACTGTCTCTGATCCAGCTGGTTTTCTGCAAAATAATAAAAATAATAAATTAACTTCCATCGAGTAAAATCAGTATTCACAAAAATCTCCTCCATAAAGTAAATTTAATGAGACATCTGAGTGCACTTCCCTGTAAGTAACTAAATTAAATGCTGCAATGTAAGGAGAAATACCCTGTTTTAAAACCTTCCAGAACAGTTAGGAGCCTTCATGTTGATTGGGCACGGTCAAATCCAAATAAAATTTGCAGTGCATTAATCAAAACTAGTGTGAGGTACCAGGGGTTCATAAGTCTTTGCAACAGCACACAACCAATCCAGGGACATAGCAAATTTTAAGTAATTTTTGTGGTGGCTTTGAAACTGCTGTCCCCAAAGATCCATGGGGTCTGCAGCTGCTCTGGGATCAAGCTAAACAGCTACATGCACATCCACCTGTATTGTTAACAAAGGCAGGAGGCACAGCTGAAGCTCCAACAAACTGGTTTTGACCTTGGTGACAACTGTATACTTTTTTGGATGTCAAATTCCTTGTCTAATCAGGGACACAGCTCCTCCACCAAATAATGAGGACTAATGCAGACTGTATCCTCACCTGGCAGGCATCACATTTTTCCTGCATTTATATCCCCAGCCCATTACTTAGCCTCCCACTGTCTCTGTTTACTCTAACATAGGTCCCCTGCTTGAAACTGTGATATAAAATGTGGTAGTATCTTGCTATGAAACAGGTACTGGAATATCATCCCAACCTCCACCAGTAAAGTGTGGTTGAAATAATATTTACAAAGCCTATATAACATGTCCTAGCAAGCCCCTGGCTCTGATATTCCAAGGAGGACCAAGGCCCAACAGAACCAAGGGTAATTTCAGGATCCCTGGTATATTCAGACATCACATACTTACACTCCTCCAAAGTCCACATAAAACCATCTCTGCAGTAGCTCGTAAGTCACCAGAGTTACACCAAACTGAGGAGAAGATCGAAATACACGAGCTTGGAAAAAAAGAAGAGAGTTCCTAAGTGACAAATATCACAATTAGCAATCACTTGGCAATCAAAGCTCTTTTACACACCTCCTGCTCCTTTCCAGAGGGCTTTTGGACCTTCTTCCCGCAGGATCTTGGCAAAACAGTCCACGACGCCGCTGTAGGTGGTCTGTCCTGCTCGGGCTGCCACCTGTAGCCTTGTTTTGATCACATCTGCAGGGGTGACCAGAGAGGCTGCAGGCATACCTGCACAACACAAAAGTCATCAGGTGGATACCACTGCCTTGGCACATATACTACACACCTCCTTTATCCAGAGGGAAGCAGGTCTTTTCTCCTTATATCAGGAGACTCCAGTCACATTTGATTTAAGCAGAACCTGGGAAGGAGGACAAGCAACAAGAGGTTGCTGTTGTGGACGTGGCTTAACCCAGAGAGAGCTTCTCCCATAGGAACAACCATATCATGTGCTTCCTGCCAAGCTGGGAGGCATAGATTGGAGTTTCCAGTGCTAATCAGAAACTTGCATAGTTAATAAGCACAAAGTTTTTGGAGGGAAGGTTGATATTTCCCTTTCCTTTTCATTCCTGTCTGTGGTTCCTGGCATCCTGCTGTACACTGTGCTAGAACAGGCTGTACACAGACACAAACACAGACACACAAACACCCCTCATGCAGCAATGTCACCGAGAACCAGATAATGCCATGCACACTCAGCATCACTTGAGAGCTAAGGTTTACAAAAAGGGTCATTCTTCTCATTAGGAACGGCAGACTGCTCAGCTGCAAAGCCACAGCTGACATCCTCAGCAGAATATGTGGAGAATGATTTAAATTTACCCTGGCAGATAATCAACTGAAAGTAAAAAATACCAAATTACCAATGGGTGGTATTTCTAAAATCATTCCTATCCAAACTTGGGGCATGTTTAGAATTGGGGAAAAAACAGCAAAAAAAAGGCAAAGAAAAGCACCAAGACTGTACCCAGAAGACACTGTCTCTTGTGGTTTTATTACTTTTCCATTCTGCATCTGTTCCAAACCAACTTGGTTAGATGTAGATGCATAAATCTCCTTTCCTTTTTTTTTTTTTCCAGCTTAATAATTCTGTAACAAATTTTGTCCAAACCAGCATGGTCTGGCCTCAAGATCCAGAGCACCCTTCCTGCAGACTGCTCCAAGAAATCAAATCATGTGCATGTCACCAAAAGAAGATTTCCTCCTCCTCTCCTTGTCCCCTCAAAATAACACACACTGAGCATGCACTCCGTGCAAGCATGGGCTGTCTGGCAGGAAAGCACTATAACCTGGTCAAGGTTTCTGAACTCCATTAACACTGAATTCCTCTTTTTTTAGGCTTACCCACACCAGGGTGTTGCTTGGGTCTTCAATTTAAAGCCGGACTTTTGTCATTCAAATCCAACCAGTGTTTTCAAGAAAACCAAAGAACTTACTTAGAAACAATTCTGCTTACTACACGTTGGCTTCCATCTCCTTATTACTCACTCCATATTATTGAGCATATTTTGCATTTGGGATGTTTAAAATCCTTTCTTTAGGAACTATGTGTACAAGACAAAAGCATTTACAGACAAATCAAAGTTACAGATTGCTGCCAAGAGAAGCTTACAATCAGAATGTGACAAATAGCCCAGCAGGAGCTGACAAGAATAAAAAGGAGCTAGAGGAGGAGAAGGAACTTCATGGAGGCAATAAGCAAACAGAGCAAATTAAGGAGAGATCCTGCAGATGACAGATATTAGAATAATCTCAGAATTTGCTATGGCACAACAGCTTGAGACATCTGAAAAACAGAAGCAGATCAAGCTAGATGACACATGTTGCCTGTGACCCCAACCACAATGGAAAGGAAGATAATGTAAGCAGTACAAGCAACACCCACTGGCAAAGGACACAGATGCACATCTGAGTATGGCTAGCTGGAATATCCCAGCACCATGGGCTGTGTGTGGGAAGGGGGAGCTTCCCACGTGCAGCCAGAGCTCATGCACACATCTGAAGTCTGATGACCATGTGAGATGCCTGGCTAGAGAAGAGACACCAGCCCAGAGACCGAAGCCAGCTTTTCAGAACTGGTGAGTGTTTTGTCCTGTCTTTCCCTTGACTGAACAGTGGACACGTGCATCCTCAGCACGCTTTACATGTACCCAATAAAACAAATTTCTCATTTCTGTAAACAGTATGATGAGTGTCGTATCTCTAACACTGTAATTTGCTCATGAGAGTTAACCTAGGATGGGATTCACAGGAAGCACTGGAAAAAGTTCACATTATAGCTAGATTGGTGAGCCATATCAGCAACAATAAAGACTGCTTCTGTGCCTGAACTTCAAAGGGATGGTTATCTCAGTCTGCAATCACCTGACAATAGCTAGAAAGAGAAAAAATAGGAATATCTAAGAAATTACTTGGCTTAAAAATGCCATCTTATGTTTCAAGTCTGTAAATATGATCTAAAGTTCAAAAATTGTTTTGTTCCATAAAAATGGGTAAGAAATTAGCTGGCTGTAAAAGCTCCTCTTGGAGAGTTTGGAGCCTGGCTTTGGAATGGGGTGGGGGAGGGGAGAGGACAAGGGGGTTTTGAGCAGCAGTCATTGGAACATAGCTGGCTTTGCTAATGCCAGCTCAATTCCTTTGGACTATGAGCTACTGAATAGAAATCAATATGCTGCAACACGACAAACCAACTGATCTCAGCTGTTCTCTAAGACCAGATACTGGCTATAAAAGGGCCCCGCTCTCAAAGAGATACAGCCCTGTGTATAATTTTGACCAAGAAGTTTTCTCAGGGAGGAGAAAGCTTAAAATCAAATGAGAAAACATTGCTGAACCACCTTTCTGTACTGGACTCATGCCATTCCATCATTTTTCTCACCTGGCAGGTCACAGTAATCTGCCAGGGGCCACACTGGAGGAGGAACTTGGCTGCGGCAAAATGAAAGTATCTCTCTTAGAGAGACCAAGCAGCCCTCAATAAGCATGGTGGAAATAGCTGATTTGAACCCTCGTGCTTCCTACACACTCCCCTGAAGGTCCTGTTGCACAAATCTTCAAGCCTGTTGGTTTCCTAGGGGCAGAAACCATGGACACTGCAGGAGCAGGTCTCTCAAGGTGCCCCCTCCAGCAGACAGCTACCAAGTGCTAGTCCCCTTTGGGTGTAGAGGCTAGGTGCTGTGGAGGGACCAGCCATGCAGCAGACACAAGGACAAGCTGAGGCTTACAAAGCCTCTGTCTTTCCCTGAGGCTCTGGCACACTCAAGCTAAATTCATCTGCAAGAAGTTAAGCATGTTTGGGCTCTTCTGTCTGCTATGCAGCTGACTAAAATAACCAAGTGCTCAAAATCACACTGCACCTCTGTCATATCTGGGTATGTGAGGAATTAGCAACCTGTGGCACAGCAGCAATGTTATCAAGATCTTCTGCTTTAATATTTAAAAACATGATAAAGGTAAAATCCTCTAGAAGCCAAGTAACTTCAATGGGATACTAAGGGTAGCAATACTGTCATAATTTTGTCACCTATTATATCATTGTGTTTGGAGAGCTGTACTTCTAGTGTGGCTTCTGGACTATAAATACCAAAATTCAAGATTCATTTGATCATAAAGGATTTTATGAATTCCATGGTTTTGTTTATCAGTGATTTCAACAAAACATTACCTACCAGTGAGACACAGCCAAAACCAGCACAGTAACTTCACAAGGAATGATGATAAATGATAACAGAACATCAGCAAAAAATCCTCTTTCCCTTTCTTTTGCTTCTTGAACATTATTATTCTACCAGGAACTTACAGGATCTTCAGCTCACTCTACAGCATAGTAACTGTTGTTTCTGCATAATGCTGCAAAATACAGTATTGTTGCATATAGTCCTTTTGAGCATTTTTTGTTACTGTTGTCACTGCCATAACTGTTGTGCTGCCAGAGCAGTATAGAGCCATGAAGAAAGAAATCTGGGCACTTACCAGCTATTGATCCAGCCAAGAGCAGATTTCCAGGGCTAACCCTCCCATCTTCATTTGTAAATGAAGCTTTCAAATGAGCATAACAGGGGAAGTAAATGGCAGAGAAGGGGATGTCACGCAAAAAACATGCCTTAGCACCCTGTTTGAAAAAGAGAACAAGTTTTGAGAACATGCAAATTTACCATGATGAACCATGAATATCAGAGAACAGAGCAACACTGTATTTTTTCATTTTGCTGCAAAGGGCTTATAGAAAAAGCAATTTCTCCCTCAAAATTTCGATAGATTAATGTATTTCATCCTGCTGAGGAGTGTCAGTGTTGTTTCTTGGTTTGGTAATTTTTGTCATTGTATGTATCTTGTCTACTTGTTCTCCCTCCCTCTGAGGTACTGTGGTTATTTGCTGGTAAAGGAGAAAATACCACGTGTTTGAGTAAACCCTGAAAACATCTTTGGAGAACTTTAAATAGTTGACCTTGTAGCCATGAACCTGTAGTTGGAGTTTAAGAAGTGCGTGAAACAGAGCCACAGAATAGGTCTGTCACCCCTCACTCTCACTTAATACTCCAGGGAAAACAGTGCCCAGTCCATACTCTATACAGGCACTATAATTGATAATGCAACATATATTGAGGGAGTAGGGGCATAACAGCAAGTCTTTTGTAGAACAGTAACAGCATGATTTATTTGTGAATTTTAAAGTTATCTGGGATACAGTTTGTTTCAACAACTTCCATCTCTTACTGTTAAATTTGCCTTGCTATCAATTTGTGGAACTAGCCCAATTAGCCAATGAAGTTACCAGCAATAGAACTGGTTTCAAATCTAAGAGGGAAGCAAACAAGAAAGAAAATTCTGGGGTAGTGGCAATCAATCAAATGTTTTTCAAGCAGGGGGAAAAGGAAAATGGCCACTAGGGAAGATCAACCAAAATAAAATATCATATAGTATCCATGCTCCAACAGCAAAAGGGATTTGTAGTCTGCCTTTCCCCAGAATGGAGATCCAGAGGACACCAGAGCCTGCCAGAACTAAGACCAGGAGGAAAGCACAAACAAGAGCTGGCTTGGGAAAATGGGTAAAATCTTTCAAGCTTGAGAAAGAAATGGTTCATGGATAAGCCTAAGCCTCGCCTCTTTGAAGCAAGGGTGGAGACCTGGTGAAACTGCTTGAGGCTCATCCACAGACCCTTGGGGGGTGCCCTTGTTACTGTACTTCTCTTGTTCACAGGTCTACCAGCACATGACTCAGTACCAGACATTTCACAGGGGACGTGTTAATATCCATATAATTTAATTAAATCTAATGATATGCCTGGATAGATCTGTAAGCTTAGCTTGTACTACAATACCAGTTCAAATATAGCACTTATCCAAGTTGGATGCTGGCTATCAAAGACAAAAGAGCTGCAAGGTCAGAAAAACCAAAAAGTTGCCTTTCCATGAGGCAAGGCATGGGAAGGCAGCAGGATGTGTGAAGAGACAACCAGGTCCTGCTTCTCAGGAGACTCTAATAAGTGCAGTTTGCAGTCAGAGTATGCCTCTGAGAAAATAAAGATTTATCTAAAAAAGCCATTAGATCTTGTAGTCAAACTTTCCTGTGTGTCACAGACTCAGCTACTTAACATAGGGAGTACAATAGGGTCTGCTCCAGGCCCCAGTGCTTCTCACCACACTTTCTCAGCTTATTTCTTGATGTTTTCAGACTGAGTACCGACCACTTCCCCTGATACTCCCTTTGGAGGTTAATGACTTGTGCTGTTCAGACCCTCTGGCTTCTCACTCAGTTGGATGTCTGATTTATGCTGCTCATCACTGGTTCTTGTTATGCCTTTCTAGAAACACTAAGCAAAATGCCATAAATAAACTCAAAAAGCACTGGTGTTGGTGCTGCTCTGCCCCTTATGCTCTACCTTGAGGACATAGAGAAGGTGAATTTTTCGTATTCAACAGAGACAAGGATTCTGGACTCCCATGTACAACAGAAGCCTGTTTAACAATTTACCTTTAATCTTTACATAGACAAGACCAGGGTTTTACCAACTTCTACATGAAGAAACCACATTTTAAGGATCAAATGTCTGCACTGTATTTACTACGTAGAAAAATCCTGAAACTCACTACTGCAGCATTCACAGACTGACATGGCTTCTTCAAAGATTTATTTTTAGAGCATGCTTTTCCTCAGAGCAAATCTCCTCACTGCTTTTGCCCTCAGGGCACATTACTTTTATTTTCTTTGCAATGTTGTCATTAAACACTGCACACATTTTTTCCTCTGCATTTTTTGCATACCCTGAAATCCTGATATAGTTAAAATAACTTACAGAAATCAATAAAGTCCAAATGCAAGCAACTCTCAGTTCAACCTGAGCTGCTAATATTCCTCCCCCTTCATTAAAAGGCTCTTTTTCAGGGGGCAGAAGTGGCATATTGTTAATATCACTAATAATATACATTCAGGGAGGGATGTCCATCAACTTAGCTGGCTCAAGGTAAACAAAACCTGGATCAAAACGTGGATCCACTTTAATAATAACCAAACTTGGCCCTGGTCCAGCATTGCAACAGTCTAAAGTTTCCCCCATCATTCCGTTTAAAGTCTGGGAAAGCATGTTTAAAAGCAGGTCCCATTTAAAGTCAAGTTAATCATCCGCAACCAGCCTAGGCCAAATTAGAAAGGCTCAGGGAGATTGGCCACAGTATCTTGAAAAGCAAAAGAAACATTTATTTTACTTCTCGCACCTTTTTGATGTGGACAACGTGCTGAAAGCCAAAGGGAGTTTAAATCAATCACCAGAAAGCAGTAAGGAGCATCCGCCCGAGTTTATTCTGGCAGCCAAGGTGCAGACCTGCCAGGCATGAAATTGTTGGGAGATCCTACACACCAGGACATGAGCCTTCCTCGAACAACAGCCAGTAGGCTCCCATCTTCAATCTCTTTAATAACCTTAAAGCTCTTAATCTCGGATAGTATCTCACTGAATAAACCAACTGAGGAGAAAAAAAAAACCACCCGATTGTCAAAGATTCGGATAAATAAACCCAAGTCAGTGCTGGGGCAGGTTCTTTAGCATGCTAATTCCTGCTTATACCAGCTCTACCTGCAAATAAGGCTCTAAACAAACTATTTCTACTACAAGGGGAGGGTAATTATACTGACAAAGGCACCTCTGTGTCGGGTTGGGCAGAAGGAGCCGGCAGGTCTGGGAGACGCAGGCTTAGCCTAGTCTCCTGCAGTGAATGCACATTGTCTAGTGCAGGGGGAAAAATGCCAGACTGGGGGAACCTAGCAGCATTCAAGACAACAGTGGTGCACCTTGTCTGCGAGAGTTATTTAATGCTTCTGGCACCTGTACTTACAGCCACCCCCTCTTTTTCTCTTTTACAGGTTTAGAATTTATTTGGCATGTATAATTGTTATTTTGATCCTATAGCTACAAACAATAGGCAGCATGTCATTTCTTGATCATTTTGCATTCTTCTTGGGTTTTACTACAGACTTAACCCTTTGGAATCGGAGTCCTAACAGCACCTAACAGGTTTTCTAACAATCAGTCAAATATTACTGGTATTTGCTTTCAAGGGCTGCATTTTTTTTTTCACTGTAAAATGACATTGTCTTAAAAGCTACTATAGGTTTTTATTCACATAGATTAATACCAACCAAAATATGAAACTGATTTAGAACATCACATTAGAGGAATAAAATGCCAATTTCAAATGCTCTACCAGCAATTTCAATTCAGTTTGCGGGGAAAAAATACAGCTGGTTTAGTTGGAAGGGCATTCTCTTTTTGTTAATTTCAAAGGAAATTTCTAAAAAGCAGCTTCTCACATATGAGAACAGTCACAAATAGGCATGGTGGATAAATGTAACTCAAAACTTTTATTACTGTCTTTCATATGTTTATCATCCTGCTGTAAACCCTCAGCTTCATGACATGAAATAGCTCAGCTGTTATCAAAGGAACCAGGTGAGAGCTTGGTACACATCCTGTCACTTGAGATTACACTTTCCAGGTCAACACACCAGAAGCTTGTTTATGAAGCATATGGAGGGAAGGGAGAGGAGGGGGGAAAAGGAGACTTTTGGAAGCTTTTCTGACTAGTTTTGGAAATGAAAATTGTGTTGCTAATGTCAGCCAAAGCAAAAATTTGAGCTAAATACCTTGTAGCAATTATAAAAATAAACATTACCACAACCAACGTAACCTTTCCTTGAAGAATCATTTACCACTCTATTATTTACTGTCTTCTTGGGATACAAAATAACTTTGTTGTGCAAAATTATGGAGTGGTATTGTTTGTTATGCTGTAAAGCACTATTCAGAATGATTATGTGTAAGAGGAGTAAAATTTTATGAAACATTTTATGGTAGATATTATATGGATATGAGTTTCTGTGATGTATGAAATAAGTAGGTATACTTAACAGTGCTTCTCTACGTGGACACTTTAAAGAGGTCTTTCAAAACCAATAGAATTTAATTCAACAGACTTTAACGGGATTTTATTCATATTAAGGTGTAAGGCAGAAGACAGAAAATGTATTATCTAATCTTGGATGATTACTTCAATATTCAGTTTTGACTAGAAATTAAATAAAATCTATTAAAAGTACTGAAAACCAGAAAAGTATCCCTTCCCATTTCTGCCAACACAAATGACATTTTGCATCAGTTTAAGTCATATTTTCCCTGACTGCGATATGTTGTCTCTATATTTTTAAGAACAACTGTCATCTACAGAGTATCTGTAGCTAAAAAATTTACTAGTCACAAGCTTCCATGCCCTGGTGCTTTCATAGCAACTATTACTGGGAGAAAGAACACAAATAGAAGAAATAAATTCCCTTTGCAAAAGCTGTTATATGCCTCCCCAAAGCAGCATCTGGATTTTGAGAAGTACAATGTTTTTAAGTACTTACTTACACAAGTAGTTCAGAATTTTAGACAAAGACAGAAAAAAAAATATTTGCTTTCTAGCTGTAAAGAACTACAGGGGTTCAACCCAGCAGTCAGCTTAACAAGCTGTAGGTGTCAAATCTTTTTATTGCTGGAATTAACATGCATTTTATTTCTAAGCTGCATATCATTACAGAATGGCTAATATCTGACCACACAGTGAAGGCACAGGGAGTCTAGGAGGAAGCACTGACTGTAAGTAAATTGTTGCACTTACTATGATCCCAGACCTACTGTTCTTTAGTTCTTTGGTGAGGAAGGAAAAGAGGATATCCATTATCTGACCCGAACCTTTATGTGCTGTGATAGGAATTTTCCCCCAAATAAAAACTTTTAAAGTTACAAAGGGCTACCAAGGACAGTCTCCATAAAGCATCAGGAAGGTTTATTCCACTGTGCAGAAGGTTGAGCAACCAAGTCAGATGACCAGCACAGGCGAACTCATGATTGAGCTCAAATGCAGAAAATGAAAGAGAAACAGAGGTGGGTATGGGTTACCCAAGATATACAGAGCCACTGCCTGGGTGTGCAGCAATTGAGACAGAAAAGCCAAGGATCAGCTGGAGATCAATCTAGTAAGGGATGTGAAGGGAGAGTAAAAAGGTTTCTGTAAGCACATCAGCAGCAAAAGGGCAACTAAATAAATTGTAAGGCTGTTGCACAATGGGGACAGGAAACCTAGTAACCAAGTACATGCAAAAAGCAGAGAATTACCTTTGTCTTAACTTTTAACTAGTCAAATCTGTCCCCAGGCCTCTCAGCTCCACAAGCTTACCCAAAAAGTCTGCATTGTGAGCAGGCAGAGCAATTGGAGCCAGCTGCATATACACAATCCTATGACCAAAACAGATACCTCCAGTGGTGCTGTGACAGCTGCCTGAGAACGTTGTGAGGTTATTATTACCTTGAAAAGGTCAAATCAGACAAGGGGGTTCTGGTAACTAAAACAAACATTACCCATCTTGAAGAGTAAGAAGGAAGACCTGGGAAACTACAAGATGTCTGGACACACCTCTGTTCCTGGGAGGTTTATGGAGCAAAAGTCCCTGAAAGCCATTTCCAAGCACATAAAGAAAGAGATTGGGAAAAAACAATTTGTATTTACCAAATCACAGCTGACCACACTTTGCCAGACCTGTGGATAAAGGGACAACAATGGATGTTGTACACCTTGACTAAAAGCCTGGCGTTTGACATGGTCTGTCATCATATTCCAGAGCTAAACCAATAGAACATGAGCTGCACTCTCAGCAGATGATGCTGAATTGGGCAAATAGTGTGCTATAGTAGAAGCTGCTGCTCAGAGATACCTTCATAGGATGGAGATACAGGCTGAAAGCATTTTTGAAGGCAAGTCTGGAGGATTCTGTGCCCAAATTGAGTATGGGTCAGCAGTGCCTCTTTGAAGTGAAATCAGACAGCCACACCCTGGATTATAGTAGCAAGAGTGCAAGGGAAGTGATTATTGCCCTCCATTCAGCACTGCTGTGACCACATCTGGAGCCCTGTGTCCAGTTCCAGTCTCTCCCATACAAGAAAGATGTTTTCATGCTGGACTGAGTCCAGTGTGGGGCCATCAAGCCAGCTGTGTAGTCCATGGCATATAAAAGAGAAACTCAGTATGCTCAACTCTGAGGAGAGCAGGCTAGGGAGAGACCTTATTGCTCACTTAAAGGTGAGTGCAGGGAAAGAAAACTACTCTTGGAGTACAGTGGAAGGATCAGAAGCTTGAACACGGCCAATTCAATTAGGCATAAGACAAGAGGTGTGGGATTTTTTTCTTTTCTATGTTTGCTTTTAAACCATGAAGGTGGTCAAATATCTGGTCAGGTTGCCCAGGTGACCGGCAGGACCAGCTCTCAACAAAAATTATTCTAACATCAAGTCTGCAAGTAGAGAAAGCACAGAGTAGAGATCACAGCACAGTACTACTGTGAATTGTTTCTGTCGGTAGCACAGTAAAGTGGCACATTAACATGCCAATGAATGACCCAAAGAATATTATTCTCACTTATACAGAGGGGCACCAAAACTATGCAATCCAGCTTCTCAGTGATCCTCAAAGGATATTCATTTGGACTAGAATGCTGGGATAATGAGGATCATAATCAATACAAGATTCACTCAGCTGGATGCAAAAAGGGTTTACATAGCATTTCCTTCGTTAATTTGTTGACATGAGACATAAGATTTATCTGTCCGTGCCTTGGTTTTCTCTGTTAATGCAAGACAGGAGCACTGAAATTACCTATATTAGGGGAGTGTGGGCATTTTATTTTAAAATCCACAGGAAGTTCTTCATAGGTAGAAAATAATACAAAATATAAGAATCAAATAACAAGCAGTACATCTTGTTAAGACATGCAGGAATTTGCTTGATGAAGCTAAGACTAACTCTTCACATCTTCTGGCTGCACTTATAATTAATACATTCTTCCTTGCTGACTACCATAGGGGACTTTTGCAGATTTTCACCTGAGTTTCAGCATAAACGACTCATGGGAACCAAACAGAACATGCCAGATGGATCTGCAGTGGTAAGAACAGTTTTCAGGGATGACTTTTCTCTGAAGTAGGAAAGGAGAATTTTCACTGCAATTCTTGCCGTGGTAAATAAAACTTAAGCCAAAAAAGATGTTAATTTATTTCAAATTAAAATTCCTGAAATTAAAAGTCTAAAATTCTGCTTTCAACATTTGCAGAAGAAAGTCAATCATTTAAAGTCATGGCTGAGACAGACAACTGTTTAAACAGCTGGAATATGCACATGAAGGCCCATTAAGCCTACACAGAAACTTCGAATTTCCCAAATAAAACTATTTTCTAGAATAACTATTCTTGTTCTTCCACAGCAGTATCTACGGAGTCATAACTAGATCTACTAAAATAAGTACATTACGGGCTTGAGATACAAGTCTTGTGTCTTGAGACACAAAAGACAAAGCTAAAGCTGACTTCAGATGCAAATGAAAGAGCATTTAGAGTGAACAACATGAGAAATACTAAGACAGTCATAAAATCCTCATTCCTGTTTCACAGTTAAAAATAATTTGACTTGTTACGAGTTTGAACATTCCAAACATACCAAGATATTTCAGCTGTCATTAGATTTATTATTATTTGATGTCCACTTGGTCATTATACTTACTAAATTAATTTAGAAGCACCACCAAAGCAGGCAGCACTGACCAAATCTAGTCTTATCTGAAATTCATTTAAAACCATTGATATCTCTGGGTAACATTTACTGGGGCTGGTGACTGATGCAATGAGTTATTAAGATCTGCCTGGCGTCACAAATGAAAAAGATTTGCCTCCAACACTGCTGTTCCACAAGCACCTCAAGGCAGTTTCAAACTATTCTGAGACAGACTGGCTCCCCATGCCACAGCCTTTCCTCCCTTTGACTGGGTACAACCATCCTGAGAAGCTACAGTGAGCTGGTCTGGGTTGAAAACAAACTAAGCCCTAAGGAGGAGGAGGCTTTAAGGACTTTCTTGTTCCAGATCATTATGTGGTTGCACCAATGCTCTGACTGGCACACAGGAATAGGGGCAGATAGAACTGCCATTTTCTTTTGGCTGCAGTGCGAAATGTTTGCTAGGAAACAGCACAAACCTGCCCAATTACAGACCTAGCTGTGACTAAGGATGCCCTTGGACACAAGCCTTGTGACATGGTCTGTGCTCAGTGGGTGCCTTTGATTGCCAGGCCACATTCTCTAGTTTTGTCAAATCACTCAAGTTTTTGTAGGCAATGAATCCTAACGACATACAAAAGGACATGAACACAGGAAGTGGGGTGGAGGGTTTTAGAGAGACAGAAACAGAGACAACAGCTAAGCAAAAACAAACCCAAACCCTTCCACGGCTATTTTTTTTTTTTCCTGGAGGTAAATGGACTCAATAAATGAAACACTGAAACTGTGTGTCTTGTGATTAAATAATCGTCCATTTCAACGCAACACAGTGCTGTAACTAGCTTGTGGTCATGTGTAGTCCTGATTAATATCCACCACTATTTACTCTAGTGGATAGAAATAATTCATGATACAACCCAAAACATTAATGCCATTAAAACTGGAAAAAGGTAGAAAATTCTGCTCAACCACTAAGACAGGTATTCAGGGAGGAAAAAAAAAAATCAAAAATTTCTTCTTTAGTAAAGTAGTTCACCACTGGTTATCATTTTGTGTTTTCTTTTTGATAGTCCAAGTAAAAGTCGGTAGCTGACCTCCATTCCTGCACTGCCTCAGGGAAACAGACTCTTTACAAAATCCCTGTTTTCAGTAGTAAATGTTAATCTGATCAACACACTAATGCCATTTACTAGGAGTTAACACAATAGCCTCAGCTTCAGTAAAACACCTAAAAAATTAGCAAGTCAATTTAAAGGGAAAAACAACTCCCCATTAAATCCTATTCAGACCTGCAACTTCTCTCCAGGCCAAAACATACAGACACATTCTCCAGGTCAGGCTCCCTCTTTATAATGTTAACAGAACAATTTAGAAAGACTGGATGTTTTAAAAAGCAGATGGAATTTAAATACTGGGGGGGGGGGGGGGGGGGGGGGGGGGGGGGGGTGGTTGCTCATATGGTGTCTTTTGGAGCATCTTCAATTTATGGCTGCACTGCTGTAAATTAGAAACAGAGGAATACTGCCTGCTTCACTGGAAATCCTGGGACAAATTAGAAGTATGCAAGCTTATTCCCGAGTTGTAGGCTGCAGAGTCTGAAGAAACATCACAGGGCGCTCTGCAGTATATGGTATTCACTGCAGCTTTTGTTTCAGTACTTGAGTGTACTGGCTATCTCAAAATACTTCAAGACCTTTCATATCCCCCCCATATCTAATCTCCTTCATCTAAAGGTAGAAGAAATCATAAAAGTATGTTAAACCTTTTAAATATTTGTAGCATATATCCTATTAGATTCAATATTCAGAAGATGTTTTCATTCCTGCTGCCATCATTAAACCTAACTTTGCTTCTATGTATTTATATATCTATGCGAATATAGTAATACAGCAAGCAGAACTGTAGAGTCTGTAGCATATGTTCACATATGTGGTATTATTTGGGGAAATATTCTTCTAAAGAAGAAAGGGGAAGCTTGCTTTAGGAGTTTATTTTTATGCTGGGCTCCCACTGTCTGTATTTCTTCACTATTATTGTGCTGCAATTAATTCCCATTGCCAAATGAATGATGACATCTGGGAAAGTTGCTGAATCAAACACAGAAGAGCAAAAGCAAAGTTCCAAAACTGTAAGCTCTATATCCTGCAGCAAATGAAAATAAGCTTATTTTTACAGCAGGCAGAAGATCAGAATCACAAACTAATACTCAATGAACCTTAAACCTGCTGAAGTGAGAAAAGAAATGTCAGTAAGATTTACAAAACCTGTATGCTCAAAGAGATGAGACAGTTTTCTTCCCTTAATCAAAAATGAAAGATATAATATCACATAGTAATTTTTTTCTTAAAAAGTAAAATTGTGTCCACCTATGAAAGTTTGTGAGAATAATGAAATTATATGATCATTTGTGGCTTATTTTTAACATTTTTAAAAAACATACCTTGTAAAGACCAAAGAAACCTAAGTCCCTTAATACACTGAGGGCACTAACTCGTGGACCAGTAGTAATTTCTCCAGCGACTTGCAATCGAATCTTGACAATTTCCAGTGGATTGGTAAAGATTACTTGAGAACCTCCAGCCTGAAATTAAAAGCAGAAATCAATAAATTAACCTGATATTTGCAATCTGCATCCTGTTACATTCAAGATAAGACGCTTTCAATCTTGCTACACTTGGTTAAGCTCTTAGCAGGCAGGAGTTTTAGTACCAGTGCACCTCACAAAGTAAGAAGCCTAATCCCCCACGAGATGAGACATCAGGAAAAACAGAGAGGAAGCAGGTCAGCCACTGCAGGACACTGCAGTACATCACACAGACTCTAGCTCAATTCTTTTTGCAAGAACACGTTCACCAACACCAAGTTATGCAATACTGACAAACCAAGAACACTCTAACACAAGCAATGAAGGAAAAGGAAAAATTAGTAACTAGTAAAGCAGCTGTGATGTGCAGTATATAGAAAGTGAAAACACACTGCCCAAGAGTAGAAATCTGGCAGAAACTTATTCCAATTTTGACATGAGTTCATATAACAAAGAACACGTGGATTCCAATGAACAGAATTGCAAGCATATTGTGCTTTTTAAAAAAACCCTCTGAAGTACCAGTTTCAGTGCCATTAAATGCTGTTTGATACAAGAGTCTGAGCTCTACCTCATTATTTAGGTACCAGGTATTAAAGAAAAGAAGGGCTACAGAATGAAAGATTCTATTAATCAAGAACCATTAAATGTTTTCAATGTGTCAGTCTCCATTTGTTGGGAAGACACCACTCAATCGATTCTGAAAATCTGCTTTAAAACACAACGGTGGCAAGGATTTTGGACTCCCTCTGGTTCTCATAAAGTTCATCTCATTCATCATATGTAACTTAGGGCATAACCCTTCTGCTACACTGACAGATCCTGAGCTAAAAGCTGCAACAAGAAAAAAACGTAATGTAAAGGTTACCTAAGTGTATTAAAAAAATATTCATTCAAACTCCTTCTGGCTTAAATTCAACACAATGTCACTCTAATTTCTGATAAGTATATAATTCTGCTGCATGACAGCTATGCTCTTCTCTAAGTTCTGAAATCACACGAACTATGCAACACTCACCCTCTCTACAACAAAACAACTATTTTGTTCTAGAAGGTAATGACTAAAACAAAATAAGTATTTAAAAGCACTTGCATATAGCGATGTCTAGTATGTAAACTCCATGTGCACATATTTTTAAAATTATCGCAGTGTTAAAAGAATTAGTTGTAGCTCAGATCAACTATAATTCAAAGTAAAAAATACGTGCAGTAATATGGTTCAAATAATGTGCTGAAGAAATGGCAAATCACATGAACTACTACTCTTGCCTACCACTTCGAGTGAGCCTACACAATGTGGTTACAAATTAAAGTCTTTACATAACCCCCAAAATATCCCAAGTGTTTCCTATTTTGACCAGGAAAAGCATACTCTTGTGTAACTCAACTGGTTTTGACTTTCAAATTGGCATAATTTAATTCAACTACTTTTACCAAACCAGAATCCTGGTATATATAAAACTGCTACTCTTGTTGCCATCAAAAATTAGACTGATAAATTATTTGGCACATATACTTGTTTAAGTTTTGCACTTAAACTGAAACATGTTAAATAATAAGCATTCAAAACAAAAAATTCTTTCTTCTACTTGTCTACTCATCTTGCAAAGTCTCTATGAAAAGAATCCTGAAAAGATTCCTTGATGAATGGCATATTCCTATATAAAAAAAATTTGGTGTAGGTATTATAATTATTAGGCATTCCCACATGCCAACATATATATTTTCTTCTTAAAAATTATAAAATCTGAATTGCAGGTGATAATGTTAATTTGCAAATTTGTTATACAACAGCCATTCTCTAAAACACATTACTTAAAAACTCGTATCAATTGATCTATTAGCAGAATCAAACTACATCGGCTCAGTATGATATTCCTGAAGTTCATTGTGCCATGACTCCATGATAAATGCTCCTTTAATTTTCACTACAGGAAAACTGTATTAAATTTTAAAAGATTACAACAAAAGTATTAATACAAAATTAGTATTATTATTACTATCAGTGCACCAAAACACGGAACAATTCTAAAATCTATAAAAATGTTTAGAAGTGAATGCCATTATAAAGAAAGGAAGTAGAAAGATATTTCTGATTTTAAAGGAGAATAAAGGCAAATGATTTCAATACAATACAATTTCAATACAAACAGATGGGAAGTACTTCAGGTGCTAGCACATACAAATGCCTACGTTTGCATGTTCAACCTAGCTGTGTTGACACTTCCAGCATAAGACGTTTGCTGCTCTGGCTAAATCACAGAGGACCTCCTCTGCTTCAGCTTGCTATTTAAAAACATGGATGCTATTATTTACCCACTTCATACAACCAAGCTCGCTACATTCAAAGTTTTAAAAACACTGAGTCTTGCATGCACCAGACAGTACTAAAAGGACTATCAATGTTGCTGCCCACACAGCAGGTTTGAAGAGAGACACTGGTCATTTCCAGTGAGGTGTTTCCAGATGGTTTAGATACTAGCCCAGAACTCCCTGAACAACCTGTGTCATTCTCTGAATTTGATCAAAGATATACACCAAAAATCAAACGGTGAATAACTGAAAGCGATGAGCCAGACAATACCTGACAGAGGGCTCGGTAGGAGGGTTTCTACCACCTGCCTGCCTTGTGATGCAGAGGAAGGCTGGTTTATCAGCCTGTGCAGAGGCAGTTCCAGTGGTAACAAGTACAGTCGCCTGGTGGGGAGCTTTGATCATTCTGTTATTTGAGCATCTATGCTGGTAACTGCAGCTCCTTGCTCTCAAAATGGGAGGGGGTGAGGGGAGCAAACCGGAGATGGCTACTGTACTCTCTAATGAAATGATTTCTTGCTTATCTAGTACTGGTAACTCCTATTGTGTTATTCATCATCACAGTAATGCAAGCGTCTCATAAATATTAATCTATTTCCTCCCAGTGCTTCTGTGGGGAAAGTACAATGAATCTGGTTTTACAAGAAGGGGTTTTGAGGCAGACAGTTTAATTGTATGACCAGTGTGTGCATTTCCCCTCTGCTCAAATATTCACAACAGCATGGCTTCTGCCTTCTTTCTCAATTTTTGCATAGTGAATGCAATGAAAGAAATCGCATCAATCTGTTTTTTTCAAGTCTTTTCAAGGTACTGGTATAAACTGGTATGGAAAAAAAAAAAACAAAACAGACAAAATATCCTCAGCACATTGTATCACCCTGTTCATTCGTTTTGTTTGGCCAAAAGTTGAATAATACTGCCTTCTGGTTTGCTAGCTTTTGCAGTCAAAAATGTACTTAATTATAAAATTTTGAAATGAGCTCCCAAAGGAAAGAATTTGAAAACTACTTTTTTTTTAATGTCCTGAATAAACACCATTTAAACTCAGGTTGCTCAAGCTTAATGATTTCTCCACTAAGTGTCAGAAAAATCAAATACATCAACTGTTTAATACAGACGGTTCCCAGTAACACAAATTTTGCTGTACTGAAGTTACAAACTTGAATACCCTCAACTCTGAATTCCTTATCACATCTTCCAATCATTTTTTAAACAAATGACCTGACTGTATAAGTAAATCTATTACTTTTCAGTTATTATAATGTGATTAAAGTAAAAACTACAATTTTGAGTTATTTATAGGTGTAGATAACCAGAGGTACTGTGCATAGATAGTTATCTCTAAGGGCCCACAAAGGGCCCATATTATTCTGAAAGAATTTAACATTTGACCTAATCACAAGCACTTACGGTCTTGTTTGATTTAGAGCAAGAAAATAAAAGGGAAATATCACTGTCATCCAAGAACAATTCATATATGCATAACTAGAAATCTGCATGCCTTTAAATGTGCTTTAATAATGTCAGCTAGCTATGCACTCATACACATGTGAGTTTTTAAAAATAAACTGGGTTTTTTTCCCATTTCTGCAGTTCTTCAACTCTGCTATTGGTATGATATCACCCAACACCTCTCGATGGCAGTATAGTCTTGCACAGTAATACAGTACTGTCTATCCTGCTACCTTCCTACTTTACTGAACAGAAGGAAGAAGTAGAAAGAGTTGAGGACTGGTTGGTTTTTTTGTCCATGGAGAAATAAAGTCCACTCTGTAATTAAAAAAAAATCGGTTTAGTAACAACCATTTAACAATACTTCAGTTTAAGAAGTCAAAATGTTTTCTATTTCTTCATGTGTTCAAATCACTCTGCAATAAACTTAGTGGAAAATAAACAGTTTCACCCCCCTCATTACACTGAGAGAAGAAATTCCTGTTCTTTTTAATATAACTGCTTTTTGTGCCCTTATGAGATTAACTAAGAAATGAGCACACCAGACACAACTCTCCTCAGGCTTTCACATCTCCATTTGAAAGCTTTGGTGTATGTTCAGAAGAGAATACAGCTTGCAATTAAAGAAGGAAATTTTGTGTTCTCCATTCCAGAAGAAAGTATTAGATTCTTTTCCTTTCAGTGTTACTGACCACCAAATGTTCTTGTTCCTCTAATTAACCTTATTACCTATTTCAAATTGTAGCCCCTTTCCTGCTCTCAGTAACAGCTTTTAGGATCAGCCTAGACCTTTCTTCTACATCCCATCCAACTCATCATATATTCCTTTTCATGATTTCATAGATGAAGAAAGGATTACTACTGCTATTAGAGTGTTAATGTTTTTCAACAGTATCACCCAGGGATAGTAATTACAGCAATTAATGGCAATCATAAAAATACATAAGCAATATATTACACAATTACCAAAAATCAACCTCTGCAAGAGAAATTGTCTACAATGTCTTGGTTATTTGTTTAATCTACAAAAGACAAGCAGATGCAAATTTCAAGATTTTTAGTCAACTATTTATCATATTCAGTCCTAGAGCGTACCCTACTCTGTCCCAAGCCCTTACATCAGTTGCCAAATGCAACTTGTTTTCCTGTGCATTTCCTAGCATCCATGAATCCTAATTAAAGTCAAGGTTCCTAAAATACAGACACTAAATAAAGATTGCCCTTTGTGACAAAAAAAAAATAAATTAAAAATGTACCAATGATTTCAAGAATGGAAGAATTACCATCCTCATTGTATAAGGAAGGGCAACTAAGGCACAGAACTGTTCAATGATTTACCACAAAATCACGTACCAACTCTACAACAGAACAAGGCTTAGAAGCCAGATTTACGGAGTGCCACTGCAGTGCTTCAAACTGCCTCTAAAAGTCTTGGTGTTTGTATGGCAGTAGGTCCCAAGAGCATTAGATGAATTATGCCAAACTGCTGCAGAGGAGATTTCACTATGGACTCTGCTGTTACCAGAAAAGCTCCCAAGTAACAGACGGCAATCCAAACCGACTGTTCTTCTTACAGATCCCAAAGGTGACAACCTTAATTTCATGGTATTGTATGTCAAGAGCAAAGCATACTGGGTTCTCAAAAGCTTGGTTCTATGTTACCTTTTCATACCATAAAGCCAGGCTTTAAAAATCTAGACAAGCCATCTCATGCTATTTTGTGTTCTCTCATCTGTGGTTCTATCTACACAGCATTCTGATAATGCTCTTTAGCAATGGGAGTTCATATAGTAAATACCTTTTCTTCAGATCATGAGATTTCCTGAGCCCTCAATCATTTGCTTTTTACTACCCTGATCAGCCTATCACAAAAACAGCTTTCATGTGCTGCTCAAGCAGAATTGTTTTTCTCTAACTAATCCTTCTTGTCTTCTGAGGACAGCCTTCCCTTGGTCTGGCTAAGGTTTTACTTTGTGCCGCTCAAACAGTGAACACTGATGGAATCACAGTCTTGGTAATGTCCAAATGTCCAAAAAATGTAAAGCAAGTGCTGTCAAATCCTCACATAGAAGTGCTCATAAACAGAATTGCAATTAGTCTGAACAGAAGTATATTCCTGCTACTGCATCAGAGTTCCAAGACTAAGACACAAATTGTGAGGACTGTCCTACAATAGAATATTAATGGCCTGTTTAAACAGAAACAAACAGGGGTATGGTTTGTTTATAAGCACTGACCAAGTCTGCAATGGGAAACAAATTAAAATTTGTTTGGATATTTTCCACGTTATAGGTAATTCACTTCTCAGAAGCCTAGCCAAAAAATCAAAGTGGAGCCTACTTGATTGGCATTATAAAAGCAATTAACTTACAGACCTGTCAAATCTGTTAACGTTTGGTTCTGTCTGCTCTACTTGTCTATTTTGACTAGCTGTAGAATCATTTAATGATTTACAGACCTTTCAAGTCCTAAGGCATGGTAGCTGTATTAAAACTGTGACCCATTATTTCTTGGTCACTCATAAATTACTGTGACATCATAAATATCTTCCTTTTTCTCACAGAAAGACAGATTTTAATTCCTGATTTGAGTTCAAGCCTTTGTTTTTGGATTTGGGGTTTTTTGAACCTTCACTGGTAAACACTGTAATATTTTACTGCCAGTAAAAGAAGAAATTAAAGGAAAAAGGGATATGTAATAAAATATAATTGTCAAAACAAATCCATATTTTAAACTGCAGTGTGTATTCATGTAAAACTTTACAGTCATCAATTCTATATATATTCCCTATATAACAGGAGAAAAAAGAGTAAGATTCAAATTGAATTGATATTAAGTAAGTTTGTTGGGAAAATATGGACTTTTAAAGCATTCATAATTGTTTGGTTCTAGAATCAGAAAACTATCAACCTAAACCTAGTCATCCCACCTTGTTTTACGGTTTAAAAAATTCTCTCTCTCTCCTTTTTTTTTTTCAGGGGGAAAAGAAAGAAAAGAGGAAAAGCAAGATGGTGAAGTATTTCTAATTCATTATGGAAAAATTCTTTTATTAAAAAAAGTTAAAATTAGATTAACTAAGGCAAAAGAAAAATTCAAAATAAAGTGAAATCAACTTCTGTAAAATTCATTACTGATTTGGGGACAGACCAGTTTCAGTAGGTAGGACTGGGTGAAAATTTCAGCAAACTGTTATTTTAAAAACATCCAAACCTGCAAACAAATATGGGGTGAGGTCAAAGAGAAGCAGGAACTTTACAGCAGTAACTTTCCCACCCTTTGGTACAACCTCTTGAATAGGGCTATGTTACTACTGTATGTTGCCTTCCTAAACCTCATCATAAGGCTTAAATCTAAAATAAGATGAAAATTTATAAGAGACAATTAAAACACAGCAGTGTTGAAATACACTTTACTTCACTGCAAATGTGAAGTAAAATTTAAGTCCAGATCTAGTTGGGGTTTTTTTACTGAAAATTTACAATCAGTTTAAATGATTTTCAGCATGCTGAAAATAACTCCAATTACAGTGGTTCAGAGAACAACACTACACTTTAAAAATACCTAACTATAGTATATTCAGTTATATTATATTCATTATGTTAAACAGAATTTAATTCTAATTTATTTATGAACAACATCAATTTTATGCATTTATGAACAACATCAATTTTATGCATTTAAATTTAATCAAGGGAAAAAAAAAAGTATTACGAGATTCTGAAGTTTCCCTTAAAGCAGATGTGAAAGTTGGGCATACATGAGCAGGTAGAACTCCCCTTGAAAGTACTGGATCCCCAAGCACAGGGAGAACAGACCTCTGAGAATAAATCTGCTAAGCGTTCAAGAAACATGTGCCATTTGCTGTCAAAGGTCATAAGAGCAATCATCAAGATGACTCTCTTCATTTAACTATCTCTATAAACTAGACCAAAACTTTTCTGTGTGACAGTAGTTGTTTGCTTTTTTTTCCCCTCTCAGATACACATGCAGGTATTTTTTCCCTGTCATTTATACTGTTTAATTTTACAGTTTCATTTTACCCATAGCTCAGCTTCCCTTGCCAAATACAATAGAATGTTAACATATTTAGGTTTTATAATAATGAAAGCAAGAATGGCACCTTAAGTCTCCTTTAGTCCACAACTTCCAAACATCTTAATTTTTGCAAGTTAGAGATCTAAATATGGAAATTGTAGTTTATGCACCCTCTGTCTCCACTGCAATACTATGAAGAAAATGTAGCTCAGATGTGGACTTATCTTTATTACTCTCTGAAACATAAAATAAATGTTTTAAGTAGCTGAATAAAACTATTCGCACTAGATCTGTTATTTGGCACAATTCACGAGAAATTTTGTATCACATTCCCATATAAAAATTAATTCTGGGCAGCATTTTGCACTCCATCATAACTGTATCTAATTTTTACGTTCCATAGCAGGGTTGAGGCTGCCCAAGCAAGTCCAATACATTTTAACTTTATCATGATTCCTATAAAGTCTCTCGAAATACGCCTAAAATTGCCTTGACAATTTAAACAAAAGCAGATCTGTATAGGATCTGTAATTGTACTGTGCTACATGGTTTAAGCTGGCTAACAGTGAGCACACACTGAGCAGCTGGGAAGGAAAAGATTGTGCACTCAGGAGAAGGGAGAGCAGAAGGAAAGGATAATAAAGCAAAACGTAGTTGTCTTTTCTTGCTGAAAATTATGCCTCCTAATTACCCACATCATTGTATTAATCTATGCAGACAGGGCAACGTACATTATATAGCGATTATTTTTTGTCATGCTATAATCTTTCTTCTGTTTTTCTTAGTATTTTTTTATGTTTTATATCACTCTTTATCTTGTATATTTCTATCTCCTTCACAGTTACACAAACGTAGATTTTTCATTACATGTTGAATTGCCTTATGTAAGGTACTGAGCAAAATGACTCTCACCTGAAAAGTTTGTATTAAAGGTAATGTCTCAAAACCCCAAATACAGTACTTATGACACTTTTACAAAGAGAGTTTTGCATGTGTTAATATAACTAAAAAGAAAGTAAGAATAATATATAATGTTATATTAAAAAAAAAATCAGGTTACTTTTAACAGATGCCCGTAATGAATTAAGATTAAAAAACGCAAGCAGCTACACTTGTTGTGACTTTAAATTATTTTTTATTTAAAATATAAAATCAAATAAAAGACCATGAAATAAAGCTTCTAGAAATTTCAAGATTATTGCCGAAAATATTTCAAGTTGTACTCACAGTTTACACATCCTTTTATTAAGGAACTCCAAAGGTAAGTTATAGTATTAGCAGAAATCAAACCTAGCATATCTGTGCCCATTTAAATTCAATAAGGTTAAGTCAGCTTTGTGGTTTAGATGCTCAGCAGATCTTAGCTCTACAGCATCATTACACCGTGCCTTGAAACTGAAGCTTTTTACCAGCCTCATAATGATTAAGAGCAATATAGGATTTGCATGAGTGATGAGAGTCCAAAATGTGCAGCAGAGATCAGAGTTCATGGTGGGTGTCAGGCATTGTGCAAATCTGAAAGCTACATGCATTTTTATGGGCAACAAATACTACAGTCATTAGGAAAATTTCTTACAAACAAAGGAGATGGAAATCTTGTGTTAGTAATTTACATAACAGCCTTCCTTAAGTATAAAGGCTATACTTTTAATTATATTCTAGGGGGTCTCAAAAAAAAAAAACCAAACCAAAACCTCAACCAACCTATTGCTTTCATCTTCACATAATAAAAAGCTATGAAACAGGCTGTTAACTGAATTAAGTGTCACAAGGTCATGAAATAAAAGATCTATTTTCTTCTTTTCTTCTTTCATTTTTTTAGGAGAGAAAACAGTTTACAAAACAGAAAAAGACTTGTTCAATGAAACAATCAGCTTTAGTTACAAGTGCAAAAGTCAGCCATGTGTACTAATTCACAGTAATTATGATGCAAAGTGAACTCCTTGGAGACCTAAAAGTCAACGCCTGGCAATGACTGGGCAAACAGCACAGTGGAGCTACTCAGGTGATACTGACCCCTTCAAAGCCCTTTGTGTTACTGAACAACCCAAACTATCCAAGTATCTGCTTGTCCTCCCTTTCTTAGGTACTATTACTCTACCGTATTCACAGGGCTGCTATTTAAAACATTAAAAACTAGCATGCATCCCAGCACTAAGCTCTTGCATAAGCAATGAATACACTCCAAGGAAACAGAAGCACTGAAGAAGAAAAAGTAAAATCTCTGTTTATAACACAATCCCAGCTGAGAATTAGACGTGGAAAGCGGAAAGATGATAGGGCAGATGTCTCAGAAAATTAATCTTAGTTGGCTTCCCCTTTTTAGACTTCAGCACATCATGCCCTCCCATCTTTTTGCCTCCCACATAAGCGATTACTACATTGTGATATGAGGTAAAAATCCAAGACTGACAATTTTCAAGCATTCAACACTGTCCGTGCTGCTTCCACAGGGAAATCACGTTTCACAATGGCTTAAACCAGGACAAAAAGTTAGGTCAATACAATGCTGAAAGCTAGAGGAAAAAGCATGTCTTTGGCATCTCATACTTAATACATGTATTTACACCATGAGAGAAAAATTCACCCCAAAAAACCTAGGCAATGCTGGTAATGAAAGTCTCTGTTGCTAGTCTGAATTGGGTTTAAAATTACAAAAGAACCCAAAGACCACCTGCAGAAGAGACAAGTTGCAACCTATCTACCTGGCACCAAACTATGCCCTTAAGTGGAGCACTACAGTTAAAAGAAAACTCAGGGCATTCTGCCACTTCACGTCTACTGCTACAACTTCATGCAGCATCTCACTGTTAATATAAATTTAGGACAAGCCAACATTTACAGCACATTTAAAATACATCTCAAACCACCTAGCTCTTAAAGCAGATCCTTAGTTTACAATGAACTGCTGGCAAAAAGCTTGCTGCAGCATTCTCATGAATGACAGGTCTCTGTAAAGAGAGCTTTTTGTACTGCATTAAAAAATTCACAGCAGTCTGTAAAATAAAAACTCTAGATCAAATGACATTTTAAATGAAAATTTTGCTGAATTCTCTATGGCTGCTACGTTCATGAGACTTTTTATTAGTGTAAGGGGCAAACACTTTTACTCTGCAAGAGCTTTATTGCATTTTTCCTTCATTTACAGCATGCTTTTTATTTAGGGCTTTAGAGACCCACATTCCTCTCTCCCTCTCCTTCTTTTTTTCTTCCCTGAATGCTCCTAAAGTTACAGAACAAGGGGATCCTACCTGGCAGTCTACAACAGGTCAGTGATCAAACAGAAGGAGCAGTGAGACAGCAGCCAAATCCTGCCCCATCTCCTGAGAATTACAGAAAGCCAGGGCTTCTCAGCCTGCAATGCAACTGAGCCACTGCACCCTGAGGCTGATAATCGTAGTTCACTTTCTGCAAGCACATACAGCACTAATCTCTGCACCTACTGATGTTAAGACGCAAGGATTTTTTTTAATATTGCTGTAGTTTTCAACACAGGTAGAAGCTGCTTGAAAATATGACCTCATCTGTCTTATGACAGCAGAAACAATGACAGATTAAAAATACACCAACATTGCTCTGCCCCAGTGATCAAAGCTGTTTTAAATAAACAGTGCTCTTTATCTATAAAATGCACTGGTCTTTGAACAACTATTCGTTTTACCTAAAGTATTTACATTTGCTTGAACAAATCAATAGACCAGATACAGTAAGCTGTAATATGGACAGAACTAGACCAAGTAGTGAAGTATTATCATTTACCCAGTAATATGCCAGTTGTTCATTTAGATACTACTTTGTGCAAGGAAAACACTCTTAAAATCTTAGTGGGTTTTAAATACAGCCTACATTCAGGAATGCATTATGCACCGAGTTAACATTACACAGCCTACGTCTGCTGCGAACTCAAAGAAGCATGAGCAGTCTTTGCCATTTCGAAAAGCCAGTATCACTGCAAAAAGTGAAAATTAGTGGGTGCAATAACACATCAGGAAAGCAGTGACGTGGTAGAGTGGGTGCCACAAAGTAGTAACTAATTATTAACTTCTGGAAAGGTTAGCATGAATCCTCTTTAGGCCATAAGCTACAGCCAACATGAATAAAGACACATTCTTTATTAAGGAAACAAACTCTAAACTGTGAGAATTACAGAGCACAGTAAAAAGGCACAATGCACAGAAACATTTACCCTTTCATCAAGAACGGCTGGCCTATCTAGGAAAGAACTGAGATGCTCTAGGAGAGTCTGCTCTTGAACTGCATCTGTGGTTAAACAGAAGCCTTAGTCCACAAAATTAATTCTATAA
Organism: Cettia cetti; assembly: GCA_013401135.1. Lineage (NCBI taxonomy): Eukaryota > Metazoa > Chordata > Aves > Passeriformes > Sylviidae > Cettia > Cettia cetti. The sequence goes on along the minus strand of VZUI01049387.1, from coordinate 14,470 downwards.
ACTCTACTTTCATGAATGTCATATGAAGGAAAATAAAGATACTTACACAGCCACCAGCAAGAATTTCTGCAGCCAGTGGGACAGATCCATCTTTAGTCCTGAACTTATCTCTCACAAAATCATTAACCTTAAAAGACAAACATTCATAAAAGCTGATAAATTAAAAGGTCAGAGAAAACACTCATCAGCTGCAAATTCTGTGCAAATGAAAATGCAAATACATCCACTAAGCTACCAAACTAAAAGATATTAAAGAAATCAAACTCTTAGATTTTAAATTGAATATTCTAAAGCTATATTCTTCCTTCTAACAAGAATTTGCAGCATAATTTGAATACTTATTACTCAATAAATAAATTATCACTAATAAGGTAATTTTAAAAATCAGAAAATTATAAAATACATTAATATTTTAGAAGTGCTCACTATATTAAAAAAATTAAATAAAATGTCAAATTAATATCAGAATGTTCAATACTAAGCTTTAACACAATGGCAATTCAATTAATAGTATTACGTGCCTTTTTTTAAATGCATACTACTACCTTTGATGAATACTACCTTATTAGTGAATAAACAATAATTATGATTGGATTATAATAAGAAATTCTTAAGTGCCTTACAAACACTCAAGAAATAACAAAATCACAAAAGTAAAACATTGAGGAAAAAAAATAATGCAAAATGATGCAAACAAGTTCCTTTTCTTACCAACAATTCACTACCTGCTCATATTACCTATCTCCCGTTGCACTAGAATCATACATACAGCAACCACGTGGAGATACAAAAACAGAAGCCCTCCAATAAATAACTATGCTGATTTGCTAAGAAGTGGAACCAAAGGCCTATGCTACTTACAAACAAGCAGATGAGCTGAACAAGTTGAATAAGCTTGTCATATTTTGGAGTGAGTCCAAAATAAGTTTTCAGTAAGATTCTTAAAATGTACACGTACACCTCTGGAAGAGACTGGTATGCCACTTGTACAGTTCACAAGTCAGATATCAACATTTACTAATTGTAATTTGATGTATTTTACAATGTGGAGAAATGTGAAAACAATCAATTTACAAACTTACAGTAAGTTTTATGGCCTTCTCTGGTGCTACTCCTAATAGCTGTGGTAACAGACCTGTAACATGGAAATAGAGAATTCAAGGCATTGAGTAACTCGGTATTAAATAAACAAATCAACAAATGTATGTAGAGACAGGCACCCAGAAACCGGCGATTTTTACAGCAATTTTGTGCTGTTATTATATATAATGAGAGTACTTAAACATTCAATTTTGAGAACAAACTTTGTGCTACCACTTCAAGTGTTACCACTGTCTATACATAATTGTAACTTTTTCTAATTCTAGCTCTTTTAATACTAACTCATTTTATGTTTAAACACTAATACAGATTTGCTAAATATGTTTCAGTACTGTCCTAAACTGACTTTTATTTTCTGCATCTTCACACAAAAATCAAGACTTTCTAATTAATTTTTGTGAGATACACAATGCATCCACTTCAAAAGTCAAAACCTCAGTACCTTTTTCTGGCAAAAACAAGGGCATCAGATGGCAGGACCAAAAGGGCTAGGAATCAAAATAATGCAAAACATTCAAACATGTATGACTGCATTCTTAAGCTCTTTGCTCAGCTAAATCATCAGTTCTTAAAGCAAAGGAAGTTACTTGCTTTCTACCCAGGTACAGAATTTTCTGTTTTATTTTGTTAGAACTGATGTGCTACAGGACTAGAAGTGTGAATTTCTGACTCTCAGCTTCACTTGTTTGAAGTGAATGGTCGATATTTTGTAAACATTTGAATGACACAGGCTAAAAATAGGCAAAGCTTACCAACAAAGCCTGAAGCTAGAATGGTGTTGCAAGCATGCATCAGCATAATAAAATTAAGACACCATTCAAAAATCACCCCAGATAGAATTCCTGGTGCAGAGACCCTTGTTTTAGCAGTTCAGGCAGCACATTTGGGAACTTTCTACAAAGCCTGACATTCTCACCTCTCCATGGTTTTATTTTGTTGGGAAAAAGCCCAAACAATTAAGTTTCCACCTCTAAAAGTTAACCTGCTGAAAAGCTTTTTTCTTAAAGAATTAAATGTCAGAGTAACACAGAGAAAAATGAACATGCTCTGGTTTAGTATATTCTTCGATCCTGCTACCATCCATTAGCTTTACTTGTTCCTTACTGATGCTCTTAATAAGAAATTGACATTGAAGAAAAGCAGCATTTGGTTTGTGGTAGCAGGAGACCCAACCATATTTATATACTTATGTTTTTATGCAACTGATATGCATATACATGTAACATTTACCCAAGATAACTATGCTGCATTATGATCATATGACTGAATATTCAAATTAAAAAATACAGTAGCACTAAATTCATATACAGTTGCTCAAAACCAAAAGAGATTCTACAGAGTGAGTTAAATTTCAGAATCAGAGTTTCTTAAAAAGTTTTACTTGTGCTGGTGACTTGAAACCAGACCTCAATGAAAAATCATTAAGCTATACATTTAATTATGTAATTAAATATGACATTATCTGCAGCACTGTGAGGTAAACACAATAATATAAAATGAACAGGATTTTTTTCATTAAAAAATTATCTTTGTAATTGATACATTTAAAACTTGCTATAGGACATGTGTGGCTTTATATACACATTATGGCAAATGACTTTTTATCTTCAGAGATTAAAAAAATGTTCCATATACTTTAAAAGCACACTACCTAATCTTAAGCTAAATCCAGTAAAATTAAGCAGGTCTGATATAGCAGATATAATTCCAAACACAAAGGTCATTAAATTTAAAATCACATATACATATATTATTACACCCAAGCTATATATACCATGACTTTTAGGTCATATTTTATCAAATACATCACAGAAAAAGACATTCTAAAATATTAAGATATGAAAATTATAAAAGTAGTCCAGTTGATGATCTGCCTCCAGTCTTAGAAACAACATTATCAGGACAAATCAAATCCATTTTCACTGAACCAATCTGAAGATGGCCTTTTAACAATTTTTCGGCTCCCAAAACTTTGCATTTGTAAAAACACTTGCAAAGTAATAAGTAAAAGGTTTATCTAGGCACAAGTTTATTTTTTTCAGCTGGTTCAGTCCTTTTCTACTCAAATCTGAATGGGACTGTTACGACTCAAAGCTTTCCATAAAACTTTGAGGTAGAGAAGAGAAAGATTAAATAGAATAGGTAGCAGTTAAAAAAAAAAAAACAAGCCAACAACTGAAACCTAGAACATTTTTCTCTTTTCCTGCCTCTACTTTGCATATGATTTTATAGTACAAAAGTGCTTCGTAAGTTTAATTACAGACAATGCTGTATATATTTACTGCAAGATAGCAGACACTATTCTATAAAAGGGAGCATGAATTTTAAGACTAGGTTTTATAGCTTTACCAGGTACCATCTGGACTTCTGTCTCCAGCATCTTAGGAAGGCAGAGGGACCCTTCATTTGATCTCATACCTACCTCTAAGTGGTACCTGTGCATTCTATATGCTATGACCATCAAAATTTAAATTTTATTTTCATTATTGTTTTGATGGGAGCCCTGAAACGTTGAAAATTTTCTGAACATGATAAAGATGCTAAGTTTTGAAAGAAAGAAAGCACATCAAAGGCCCCATATAAAAATGTCATGTTTCTATTGGGGATCTCTTGACACAGTGGGAAATTCTCAGTGATACTATGCATTAGCAGATAGCAATATGACATATACACAGATGGAGAACAGGCTTAGTTAGAAATGTCTGACAGTGCCTTAAAAAGTCATGCTTTTTATAACATCAGAGCATAATATCTTGCACATAGGCAGCCGGCTAGTATAGTACATAGTAAACACATTATTCAATGCCTTTTTTATATCCAAGGCTTTTTAGCAGTAATTACAATGTACCACTTCATATATGACATACTGTCACAGTGGGACTCTCAGGGAAGGGGAAGGTGTGTGCAAGACAGAGCACCAAAAGCTGCATTTAGTTTGCAACACCCTAAAAGTTATTTTCTGAAAGCAGTCTAAATCCACTGTGAATACACACATAACAGCTCGTCCAGCCTAGCTGTACTGATGGCACTGAGAAACAAAAATCTTACTTGGCCAAAGTATTTTTTTAGATGCCTAACAGGGAAGCTTCAGTTTCACACTGTGTAACAGATGTGATTTTCCCTTCATATTAGGAAAAAACAGTGACTGAAGGCTTTGTTGCTGGGTCTAGATAAAATATTTGAAACCATTAGGGCATCTTATAGGAAGGCAGTAATGGAATACTGCCACATTTTTCCATTACGGGATTCACACAATCAACTAGACAATTAAGCACCAGCTGCCATTCAATACAGCTCCCTCAGACGGGAAATGGGGTATTTTCTGAAAATTTTGTGCTTTGACAGAACTTGAGGTACAAGTAGGCTTGTACTTCCAGTCTATATAAATGGTATTCCATTGTATAATTTGGAAGGAAAGCTTCTGCCACGGTCTTTTTGCATCATTAGCATGGGAGTCCATCAGTAATAATGAAGCTGGATGATGAACAAATCATTAAAATCTAAATTAGATGGCATTTGGAATCACTGCAGGGCTAGAAGCACCATCAACAGAAATAAAACTAACAAACAAGCTCCTGAAAAGTTAATGATCACAGATGACAGTGTCTTCAATGGCATTCCCTGTCTTTTCCATCCTCTAGGCAAAGTGGCATTAACAGAATGGCTACCAAACATCTTCCTAAATTATATTTTATCTCTGGTTCTTAAATTTCCCATGAAACTTCTATCAAGTATGGGTGTAATAATCTCTACTGGATGCACTGCTTAAGTCTATGAGGCATTTTGTGACTCATCAGGTGGACTTCTGATGAAAATTCTATTATGACACGTAGGTGACCTCATCAGTTGGAAGAGACCTTGACAAATCACAGCTTTCAGAATTTTCTTAAATTTGCATGTATAAAAATACCTGTGAGTTCCTAAATATGCATTTCAGGTATAAACACTGACAGAACAGTAAATTACAGGTATATAAAATGAACATTCTTTTCAGCCATGCTGAGAGACAGATGAAAATTTTATCTCAGATATAAAGTCTTTTAAAAAATGCTAACAACACAGCATTCATACAAGGTATATTATAAAGACTCTAAAGAGGTTTATATCATGTTTGTTTGCTTTTTTGTTTTTGTTTTTAATCCAAGTGTCTTCTCAGTGGAAACACTGATTATACTTAGAACCAGTTGACATCAAACCAAATTTAGTGCTCTCTGTATATCCACAAGATGGTGTAATTTATCCTTATCTGAGATAGTCGTTTAAAACATGGTTTCCAAGTTTGGAAAAAAATAGTGATACAAAACCCAAAAATCAGTTCACTTTGATGGATAGAAATATGAGTCTTTTATTAAAAATATCATCTGAAATGGCTGAATTCAGAGTGGGACTTATAATTTCTGCTTGCTTTCTTGAAGTGCATCATGACAAAGAGACCACTTCTCTAAATGTTTCTAGTACAATTTTTAAAAAGCTTTTTCATCTATTCAGCTAAGGAGTAGTCTACCAATGATTACTCCCTCCTTCAGTGGGGACAAAACCACCCACATTGACTTAACCCTGAACAAATCAGCTGAAGAAAGAATTGCAGTGACCAATGAGCAGCTAAAAGTAATGAGGTCTGCAGTATGTCCTACCTAGTGTAGGATTCAAGACTAGAATATGATGACTCTTGCTAAATGTTTACTGAATTATATTGGGTAGTTACACTAATCCACAAAATGCCCCTTTCAAATCTTGTCCTCTCAAGCTTAACCAGAAACTTCCTTCTGCACTCAGTTCCTTATCTTTCTTCAACATCTCCTTAGAAACTAAGCAACAGTCTGAATTCACAGAACTGCACAGAGAGAGCACCAGATTTTTAAGCAGCTTTCTCTATTTGCCTCTTTAAAAAGAGCTAAGTCAGGGTGCTCTTTAAGGAGAGAATTTGTCGAAGCGCAGGTCTCAATTTGCCTCTAAAATGATGGTATTCTACTATATAAACCAGAAATTAGATTATTGGCCTGGTCTTAGAAGTTCAGCTCCACCAAACTGTCTGAGATTTCACTATTCAGTATTCCTTGGAAAACTGAAAAGTAGTAAAAATGATGGAGAATGGAAGGACAACCTATATTGATGAAGTTTTCTAAGGTTCCCTAAACCTGGCAATGAAAAAACTCATTCCAAATTCAGAACAAGCAAGCAGACTTGAGAACATGCATTTATGATGTTTCTGAGTTTTTATTTCTTTTTTTTTTTCCAGGTGAAAAAAAGCACTGTCCCTCAAAATTTCAGTAAGACAGAAGGAGGCAATAGTAGAATTCTGCATATTTATTCTTTCAGGATGCTGGAAGAAGTAGTCAAAAATTGCAAGCAACACATATGGTTCATTAGGTAATATCTGGGAATTCTGAAAGATTTTGATTGCTATAAATCCTTCCAAAATAGAGACTATGTCAGTACTCTTTTTTAAATTATTGTCTACTCCAAAAATGGCCTCAAACTCAGTCAATAATAAGAGAGCCTTCCCATCTCCAATTGTGCTGAAATAATTACAAAGTCTGTATGTTGCAGAGGAGCTACTTAGCCAACCCCCAGTAACTCTGGTCATGTGTTACCATGTGCACACCTATCACATCACCTAGTTTTAATGTTGTTTCCCATATTGTTTTATGAACTGCTACTTTTTTTAAGGTGCACATAGCTTTGCCAGTCCATAACAGTATGTTACCAAATTCTTCTTCATTCCTTACTCAACTGCTTTTAACAATTAATTTCTTTAATTACAATATTTTATTTTTACAAGTGAAAAGAAGTTTCTAAGCAAGCTGGCTAAAAATGAAGTTGGTAATGCAAGTTTCAAATTCTCCCCTATGAATATGTCAGAGGGCGATAAAAGATCTCAATAACTGTGACACCAGAAATATAATTTACTTTAACACAGTGACAGAGAAGAATTGGAATCTCATGTCAAGGTTCCTGACTCTTTATGATTCCTGAGTTACCTGAACTGACACCACTAATGCCACAACTGGGACAAGGATAGAACAAAAAAAATAGCCACCATTTAACTTCACGCACTTATCTAAGATATCCAAAGTGGGGATGATTTACATCCTGAACAGGGTCAATAGATTCTGGAGCTTTTTCCATTGACTACAGGGCAGTTTGGAACGGGTAGCTTCATAACTTGGGTGTGTTGGGTCACATATATAAAGCTAAGAGGGCTGCAACCCAGTGAATCACTCTGGCTGACTCCCCAGTGACAACCTAAAAAAAGGTATACATAAAACTTGATAAAGATGACTATTTCCAGTGACTACTGAAGCAAATGCAACTGGTTCACAGACACCTTTTTGGCCTCAAAAGAAGCACAACAAAAAGTACTCCAAAGAAACAAAACCCACAGATGACCTAACTTTGTACCAAACAGGACAAAACACTCTTGGCACCAAGCGCTGCTAAGGAAATGAGAACTTTACTAACAATGTAATTTTGCTGTAGGAAATTGCTAATGTTCCCTTATGGCAGAGGAGGGAAAGGACAGAGAATTCCTACAGAAATGTTCTCATTACTTTTTAATTATCAAGAAGTTTGCAAATCCTTCTCCTGCAACACAGAGAAGAAGCAAAACTGTAGTCTGAACTAAAAGGACTTAAAAATCCAGTCAGACAAAACTCTTAACAGTCTCTCATCATTAGTATATAACACCTTTTAAACTTACCTCGATAAAGCCCAAAGAAACCTTCATAACGTAGCACTTTCTTGAAGCAATCAAAGCTGTTTTTATACATAAGTTCTCCCACAAAAGAGCCTGTAGAACGCTGGTTTTGCATGCGAGTTTTCACTAAATCAATTGGGTAGACTGCAGTGGCTCCAACAGCTGCAAATAAAATTCAGGATATAAGAAAACATGATTTTGCATTTGCACTGTTTGAATGCAACTGTCATCTTTCAAATTTACATCTAACATATCAGTTATATCTTTTTTTTTCATAATATATTCTGGATACCTTAAACTATCTCCCACAGTTTTAATCAGGTAGCACTTTGCAGTCCTACCTCATTATTTTCATTTTCCTGAAATTTGTGTGGGGACAAATCAGATAGCAACACCACCTGGAAACTCAAACAGCTCAAAAATTCCAAAAGTCTTGTAGACCTAGATGATCCTTTCCCCTTCAGTCTTACAGTCATCCCATGCCTTAGACACAGCTCCAAGGGAGAGTCTGAGAAGCCTTCCACACTTAAATGAGAGGCAGAAGGAGAAGAAGGGCAAAAGAAAAGAAGAAAAAACCCAAACAGTGAAGATGAATATTCTTTTGCTCAGCCATGACTAACCTCCAGCAACTGAACCAAGGGCAAACCTGTACGCTGATTCTGCAATCTGGATGAGAACAGGTCGAGACACATCGCCTGAAGCTTTCTGTCAAGGCAGGATTTAAAACAAAAGGAAAGACAAGAAAAATAATCAAAACATTTCATTTCCCAGGAGAACATTTCATGATCAGACAGACATAAGTATATGGACACCTGGAAAAAATTCCACAATACACTAGAGATTTTGTTCTCAATTATTACTTCTTTTCCACTGATTTCTATGTGTCATATAAGGCAGCCTCTTCAGATTGGAATAGCAAAGAAAACAGATTGATACTACAACAAAATTATACAACTCTGAAATCAATGGTCTAAACGTGGTCTAAATGAGGTCTTACATATTGCCTCTTAAGTCATTAATTTTCTACAGCTAAAAGGAAATCCAGCTTGGAATTTTGTTCTACTGTCACCAAAACCAGGTACACCTATTACTTCCCAGGCTACCAAAACAAGTATGCAAACATTCACACAAATTAGCTAAAGGAAAATAAGGTCCATAATGCACCCCATAATGCACCCCATAATGCACCCCCACAATTACATTTTGCTCACAGTCTATGAGTGCTAGACTCAACCCAATGAAAAGAAATTAAATAAAATTCTTATTAATTAAATAAAATTTAATTAAATTACATTAAAATTAAATAAAATTCTGAAATAAATAAATTTCAGAAGTGTTCCAGATTTAAAACTGCTATCTAATGAAAGAAAATAATAAAAAAACAGAAGTTCTGCAGGGGCACTAAGTCTTTCATACTTACTAGCACTTTTTGCAATGTGTTCTTTTAAGGGTACTACAAGTAAAGCAACAAAATAAAAATATGGACACATTTTCCTGTGTTTACATTTTAATTGATTCCAATATAGATGGAGCTGACCAGAAAAAAACTGAAGATATGAATGCAACTGAAAATCTTTTCAGTCTCAGCATCAAGCAGCTGACATAAAAAAAAATGGAAAAAAAAATGAAAAGGTAGGATGCATACACAGAAGAAATGGTAAGATTTTAAGCAGGTTCATATGCCCTAGCCTCTTAGAACAACGTAAATCATGGTAGCATAGACAGTGGCCCCAAAGCAAAAAGTGAAGAAGCTGCAACTCATCACACATTTTTGTCTACCTATTATAACTTATGTTACTTGATATTCAGCCCAATGCAAATGCTTTTAACTACTTTAGGAGTCTTCTAGGAATAGATGGTGAGCTTTTGGGAGTCAACCCATTTGAATTTGTCCCAGCATCATCACCACTTAGTCACTGCTCAAACAAACAGAAAACCACCACCCCAGATACTGTCTTGGAGCGGTGGTGAGGGTGTTCACATGTAGGGGAGGCAGAAGAAGAAAAAAGAGAAGCAAAAGAGACATATGTGTACACACACACACAGAGGCCTGGCTTACGGCCTGGTAGTCCTAAAAATGTAGCCTGGATCAACTCATTGTGGTCAAACTGGCGTCTCCGCACAGACCCAGAGCAGGAAAAAAGAAAACCAACAAAAACCCCTTAGTCTCACAAGACACAAAGTTAAGACTGCCTTAAAATAGAGACAGAGAGAAACAGAAGGCTTAGTTTTAAATCTATCTGTATAGAAACTTGTGTCAATGAAAATATAAAATATGATAAGATAATATGAAAATTAAAAGATCAACAGGTTTGACATTTAAAGAACACTCCTACTTCCTTTTGCCTAAAAACCAAAAAAAAGTCCATTTGTGGTTATACCATTGAAAGCAAATAATCTTTAGGTTTTGGACTTGCAAAGAATATTAATACTTTTTCTAAAACTGTGATGTTAGTCTATATATAAGCTCTCCTATTTTGATATTCAGTAGAGCATAAAGCAAAGCAGAGAACACTGTGAAGCCAGAAATATGCATTATATGTTCAGAACAAGGGCTGCCATTTCATAGGCCATATGTTGAATTTCACCATTCATATTTGAAGTAGGAAGTCTCTTTTCCTCATTAAAAAGAACACAGAGCAACAAAATCACAAAACATTCCTTAATTAGGAACACATCTAATATTTACTGAATGGCTGGATGACACCCCTATACATTTTATCTTTCCAAAGTAAATTACATTGACCTGTCATAATGGAGCCCAAGAGGAAGGGGCACAAAGAAGTTATGGAGATAACATGACACAGGTTAAAAAATAAATTCTAACAAGATGTTACTCCTCGAAGTTATTACAGAACACAAGAGAAAAGCAACTTACATGACAGTAACAGGAAGAGGTTTGCTGTCTATTTACCTGACACTGGAAACAAATAATAGCACAGTGCTGGCTTCTGTTCTTACCTGCCTTTGAGCCTCAGCCAGGTTGTAGGGCAACGTCCCTTCCTCCAGAGGAGCGATTCTTTCAATATCAGCTAATGTCATGCGCCTGAGGAAATTAATTCAGATTAGTGTTTGCTTAGAGGTTGGTTTTCAGATCACTAAATGTTACCTGCATGTGGTCACTACACTACACTCTCCTGTTCCCCAACACCACTCCCCACTCCTCTCAAGAGGTAAAGAAGAGAAGAGGAAAGAGAGGAGGATAGATAATTCTCTACTTACCCCCGTGGCTCATAAAGATCTGCTAACTGAAACAAGATGTCAACTTCCATGGGTGTAACCTGACCAAATTTCTGGGCTGCCAGAACAAACTCTTCTGCAACAGAATAAAGATACAGAAAATTAAATGAAATCAAACCAGAAGAAATAATCCAGAGCACACAAAGTTGCGCTACATTTTAGTATAAAGTAGAAGATGCTGGTTGGGGAGGGTGAAAGGGGAGCAAGTTACCCAACACAGAAGTGTTCCTGTCAGTACATAAATGTGTGCTTTAAATGGTCTGTCCTTCATGCAAGTAAGCACAGCTCTCTGGTCTTAAAGCTTAGTGCTACCAGCAGGATTTAGAATATTTGACATACGGTATCAATCAGCTGCAGGTCAGAGGGAAAAATATAAAATAAAAAGCAAACAAAGAAAAATCCCCAAAACAGGAGTCAAGAGATGTGGAACTTTTCATGCATAGTCCCAGGAGGCCGCATTAATGAAACTCTGGTGTTGCACAGGGAATTCTCTATAAAAGTGGTTAGATATAGCAGATAACATCTTGTTCCAAGCTTGTAGATCAGCTTTCTGTGCCGCCAATACAAGTTTATGGAATTCTCCAACTACCCTTGAAGGTCACTTTAATAGGCTGCCAATTTGGCAGGAGTCCTAGGAAGTTTTTTAACTTTTAAATATCTTTACATACTTTCCTCACCCTGCCCCCACCACCAGTTTACTAGGACCTTTTTCTGATTGAAACAAAATGAAAAAGCTGGAGGGTGGACTCCAACAGGACTGTACAATACTGAGTGGCAAACCAAGGAATGGTAACGAGGCAGCCTTCCCCCCCCGCAACTGATTTAAAAGCATACAGATGAGGTCTTTCCCTCCATTCAAATACCCAAGAAACTTCCAGACTGCAAATATTTCTACCAACCCTTAGTGACTTCCACATCTTTTCTATTTCCAGCCAGAGTACTGTAGATCTTTCTAATGAGCTCCATGTTGTTAAGGAGAGAATTAAATCCATTAAAATAGGAAAAGCTGACCTGATGGGAAGTGGTACCTCCAGCAGCCTACAGTACAGACAGTAAAAGAGGAAAAGAGAAAGCAGATTGTTACAAGACTAAAAATCCTTGAAATAAAAGTTTTCAAACAATCTTCTTTTACAAGAGTGACAGCAGCATAGGCATGCTTTTTTAAAAACCCTGCAAAATAAAGAACTTTAAACTATGAAGGATTCTTATGTTACTGAAACTAATCATGACCAGAATATAAAACTCTCCCCACCCTACAAACCTAAACAAATACATATGCAGGATTATAACAACATAACCAGTAGTAATTCACAAAGTTCAAGTCACAGTACTGCTTCAGTTGGAAATGTTTCATAAGTTGGCTTATTTCTAGTAATGAGGAAATCTACATGTAAAGCATATTACTATATATAAGATTTCAACAAAACCAAAACATATTCTGAAAAAGGTCAACTGAAACCTTTAAATTCACAGGCATTTCAAGTCATGGAAAACCAGCAGTAAGCTCTCAGGCTTATATCAGGCAGTCAAACATAATCGGAAAAATAAGGTTCGAACAGTTACTCATTTTCAAATGAGAACTGAGCCTAAACTTTTCTTTTAAAGTTGCGTTGGGTCTGCACACAGAAAATTATTGGATCAATTCACTTTAATTTATAAGATCAATAATCAAGCAAATTTCTGAAAAAAATATGCATAAGCTTGCCAAAATTTAACTGACCTTGAAGGATAATCAAAAATCATATCTGATGTTTTATGAAAGAACATATGACCCAAAGAACATATGACAAGATTGAGAGGGAACCATGGAAGAAAGTACCAGATCTCATTGTCAGTCCCTAAATCTGGCTATGCTTTTTGCTGCATGCATCTTCTAATATTCTGGTCAGAATTTACACTCCTCATCACTTCACACATCCCTCTGAAACTCTCCCTTGCAAGTCAAAGCAGAACAGACCTTTACATAGATCTTCAAGCCTGAATATAGCCAAGCTTTGGGTTGCTCGGAATGTGCTGCTATGAGTTCCCAAAATTATAAACTGTGGTCAAAACCAATGTACCTCTTTTCTTTCTTCAGTGAAATTGCAGAATTGCAGTATTTAATTCAGTTTATGCACTCCAAACTGAGACAACACATACAGTCAAGTGTAACAACTATCGGTCAAGATATAGTGAATAACCTTGGTTGATGTTCCAGTTCATGTGTTGTCCCAGGTACTTGGAAATCACACTCAGGAGCTTAGAATTTACATTACAAAGCAAGTTCTTTGAGGATGATGTCCTAAGTGGGATGTAACAGCATTCAAAAGTATTTGACACACAGTCTACTATGATGGAATGGCTGGAAAACAGCAAGCTCTAGATTTGTAGGCTACTACTAAGGTCCATCTACATTCTTTGTCTTTCGTCTCTGGGAACTAAGAACACTGAGGATATATATTGAGCAGTCAGGGTTAATTTTCATACGTGTACATAATAACTGCTAGACTTCAACGCATACATCCTCAAGCTGGACTATGCATCATGCAGTGGTCAAGGTACAAAAGACAAGGAATCCCACATCTGTATCCCAGTAATGCCAGCTGGGATACCAGAACTACTCACAGCTACTAGACATTCTTCTACAAATGGTGTCAGCATGTGTGGCCGGATAGTGACCATAATGTCCCTGAAGTCCATAGCTGTGACTCTTCCAGACTGAGCATTGTCCCTCTGTACAAAGGCTTGTTTTGCATGTTCTAATTGTATCTCCTGAAAACATATAGGGAAAAAAGCAGTTAAGTTCAAAATAATCACCTTAACAGTTACATTTAAGTAATGCAATCATACAAGACTCTCATACCTAACAAAACACTACTACAAGTAATCTAATTTTAATTACTACAAGTAATCTAATTTACTGATTTTTAATTAGTAATCTAATTAGATTACTACAAGTAATCTAATTTTTTTTAGTAATCTAATTGGCTGTTGTATGTATATTTTAGGTAAATTTCAGCCCTTTCTATTCAGCCTTTCCTATGGTCTCTATCACTGACCTCAGCACCTAGGAAAACATCATAATTTCTTTGCTGTCTGGGCATTACATCACACAATTCATTTAACTGAGAAATAGAGAACACATACCAACACACCAGTGCAAGTAATCTCCCACTCATGTACATTAAAGTCTCCCATGATGTGCATTATCCAGTTTATTGCATGTGTTACAGCAGGTCAAAATTCTTTCTGTAAAAGCACTCACTACTCCCTGAACTAGGACAATGAAATCATCAGAGATTTCCATGTAAACACCTACTAATCTGGATTCCCTCAAAGAGCATCCTCATTTAAAACTGTCGTAGGTTAAAATGTAAGATGTGTCCAAAGTATGTATTCTATCACCATCTTCATGAGCTGTTGAAACCAGGTGGGGCAGTGTTTCCCTTATCT
>VZUI01049385.1:0-15285 GCA_013401135.1 Cettia cetti | reverse complement strand
GATGGAATGTGTCATGTGATTGGTGAGCCTTAATGGGCCATTATCAGCAGATATCCCCGTGGAGGGAGGATGGTGGTGAAAGAGATAAGAAACACTGCCCCACCTGGTTTTAACAGCTGGGCCATTATCAGAAAGCATCCACCCCCCTCCCCCTGCAGTTACAAGAGATAAAGGAAAAAAAACCAAAACATTTCCCCACTTGCTTTCAACAGATGAAATAGAATACACATTTTTTGGTTCCATGACCCAAGACAGTATGCTGTTATTTCTTGTCATAACCTTCATAAATGATTTTTAAATGGTTTTGATTGCCATATTTTTTGGACCAATGTCAACCTTATATTAAGAGGCTCTGTAGAATAGTAGAAATTAAGCAATATATGTATATTTTATATGGCATAAATAAATTTGTCTTACTAAAATATTTCCTTTGACTTTTTTGAACTGGACTTAACTCCCACACTACTCAAAATCATTAATTGCTCTGTTGGATTTTCTGAAATAGTTTACCTCTCTTGGCTTGTTCATATGAATAGGCAGACTATTGAAGGAAATGTGTAGTAAAGTGCTCTGTCCTGCACCTTAGATTTTATTCACCAGCTAATTAGTATTGCATATTATTCTAATAATTTTCTAAATGCTGACAGATAGGCATGGGGGGGGGGGTGTTTGTTGTTTTTGGATTTTTTTTTAACCTGCTAAAAGTTTGTAAAGAAACAAACAGAAAAATATATTCAAGAGAACTAAATTTGAGTAACTATTTCATGTTTGGATTTCTCATTTACTCTCATGCATTTTAACCCCTTGTAGGGTTTTGATTTTCATAAATAGAAGTGTAATTTAAAATACTTAGGTGAAAACTATACATCAATGTGTTCTCTCTGTGTTCTCTGACAGTTCCACATCCTTTCAGAGCAACATCTGAAAGAAAAATTGATTTCCATAGAAAGCCTCAAATGGCACTAGATGTTCACATATGTGCAACTGAATTCCTTCCAGAGTTTCCAAGTGTGACTGTGAAGTGTTAAAACTTATGACCCAGGATGGTGTCTAAAAACTCATATGACTTTTTTATGATTTCATTATTCTTACGGCTTTTAAAATTTTATTCTTTCTATGTTGAGAGAGGAAATTCTGAATATATACATTTTTCTTGTTGTTTAATGGTGCACTGTTGAGTCAGAAGTCTGCTCTTGAGTCTTTCAAAAATCAATAATGTAGTTCTGAGACATATGTCTCACTACACGCGCTCTTACCGGCCTTCATCTGAATTTTTACTGTCTAGCTAGAATATTTACTAGAATATTACAAGTGACACGTTATGAACAGAAGTTGTTTTTCAAATCTTTTTGTCTTGCAAAATTTTGCAAGAATGATAGAAGTGATTTGGAAGGAGCCTCTGTAAAATCTACCAAGGCAAGTAAGGTGAGCTTCGGCTAGAAGGGTTGTTTTTGTCAATTTCTATTCAAAAAATAAAATAAAAATAATAGTAATAAAAGAATGAAGTCTGTTTCTGGTCAGAGTTTGCATTGACCTGTAGAAGCTGGCTAGTGGTGAGCATAGTTTCAGTGTTATTGTAAGGCTGAATCAAAATCAGTAAATCCCACTGTAAGTCAGTGTTAACATAAGCTCAATTATGGACTAAATTTCTAGGAAATGGCCTACTTGTTTTTCACTGTGGACAGAGACACAGATGGAGGTAATTAATGTAATTAATACGATTATGAAATTGTTGTAAAGAGTCCACACTAACCATAGGGATGCACTGCTAGAAGTAGTATCATTTTACCTTCAGTGCAGTTGATAGAAATTTTACTGGATTGCAGGGAGATTACAACTGGGATAAAGAGCACGAGGCTGTCAAAATAAATTACAACCAATAACAACTATAATCAATGCTTACTCCTTAAAAAAATCTGAAACCATTTTGTTAATGCTGCAGCACAGCAAATTTGTTATCACAATTAGTGAGAGTGGATGATTACATTAAAAGGAGTCCTGTAGACTACATGAAGCAGTAACAGTTACACTAAACCAATAAGCTTAAGTAAGCTTAATTCTTTGCTTTTTTGTTCCTAGGTGGTTTAAAACCCCATGACATGTGAATCCTACAAAAAAGTGTTTTGTTATTTTCAAAGTTTTTCTTTATTGCCCTCTCTTCTCATCAAAATTGCTATGGTTTTAACTACTTAGGCACTTAAATTTATGTTTTAATTTCTGATTTCAGAATTTGAAACCTTGTTCAAGAATCCTTATATGACTTTTTGAAATGAGAATTAGCTAAATTATCTAAAAATTCATACCATTTTAACAAAAATAAAATATTTAAGAAATAATCTTCTATTCTGAAAATAAAGAAATATCTAAAAAATAGAGATAGAATAGAAAAGGAGTTAACTTTTTTTCTTTTTTTAAGTAAAAATTGAATGGGAAGACATAAAGGACTTTTATGATTCCATAATGGCCGAAATGTGTTACACTTTTGCTCATAAATCAAAGACTTTCTGAAATGCAAATTACCATTTAAAAGTCTTCATATAATTAAAAAAAAAAAAATAATCTTCCATTCCAAAAATAGAAAAATATATAAAAAAAATTAGAGATAGAATAGGCAAGGAGTTACCTTTTTTCCTTCTTTTTTTTAAGCAAAAATGGAATGGGAAGATATAAAGGACTTTTACGATTCCATAATGGCCAAGATGTGCGACACTTTTGCTCATAAATCAAAGAGTTGAAAGCTGCAAAGGCTTCAATACCAAAGAGAGCTGCTCAAGGCCAGGAAAATGTCAACCTTTCTTTAAAGGTTCAACAATATACTTCTGCTTCTCATCTCCCATGCAGGCATTATACTAGTCATTCAAATCCCTGGGATGTCTAGGATACCAACTCTTGTACAGCATCAGAAATACTGGGTCAACTGTGAATAAATGCAGCAAAAAAAAAAAAAAAAGACAGAGAAAAAAGGGCTAGAGAAAAAAACAGTTAAATCTTCTGTAGCTGGATGAGTGTCATGCAGGTTTCTGTGGTGTAACAAGAATACCCCCACCAAATATTAACATAGGTGTTAATAAACATATTAACATATATAAACATATAAACATATACAGGTATTCACTTTAGGTGGAATGACCCAGTTTAAGAAAATCTGTGGTCAAAGATCAATGTAGCTTTACTTATAACATCAACCAAATATTTTTAAAAAATTAAAAACTCTGTGGAATGAAATCTTGACCTTGTCAAGCAGAAACTTGCAAATGAAGAAATAATCAAGAATGCTAAAATCTCTCATTAGTCAAAATAAAACTCACTTTATCTCAATATTCATGTTTCTATCCGATTATGCTAGACTTTCATCGTGTTAGGATGGAACTTAAGATCATGATAACTTTTCAGAATCTAAAATCTGTCTGCAAACTGAAAATCAGGTCAGAACAAATTTTCTTCATTTGTTTAAAATTAAATAGCTCAGCCATTTGTTTTAGATTAAACACAGGGAAAATTTTGCAGAGATGGTTTAAAGCAGGTGTAAGAAAAAATATTACAGCAAAATTTCTTTTCATTTGAAATTTCTTCCAAAGAAGTTGGTTTTGATTATGTTGTATGGAGTTTATAGACTTATCCACACTTCCCTACCATCTAAGTTTTTCACTGTCTTCCAGAGAAACATGCATAGCTTACACTCAGGTTTCAAGGATTCTTTAGGATGTTCAAAGGAATAATTTTTAAAAATCTGTAACTTTTGAGAACTGGGATATACATGAAATATGCCCTCATAAGTCTCTAACTTGTTACATATTTTTAGGAAACACAATGATTAGTGGCTAATAAGTGCGCTTCACTTGTTTGTTGCTTGATCAAATGTGACACATGGCAAAAGTCAGACAGGAAAAAACAGTTTTATTTCAAGATGTTCATGCCTCAAAGTCACCATATGCAGAAAAATCAAGATGACAAGATGAATTATAATCTAATTATTTTTCATATATGATCTACAGACCACTGGAGCAAACTATTTTCAATTTACAATGAAAGTGTAAAACACATAATCATCTGTCACTAGGCTCTCAGCAAAAATCTCAAACAAAGTTTTCAAATTATTTTCAGCTAACTTACAAATGAAAATTTATTTTCTTAGGAGATTCAGTTGCCTTCATGGTGAAAGAAATACCTGAAAATAAACCTAACAAAAGACTCTTTAATTATTTACCTAGTTTTCTCCTTAATAAATGAATAGATAAGTAATAATTTCATGTGCCTGAATCATCTTTTAAAAACAATCAGGACAATTTTTTTGCCATCATGAATAATAATCTTGAGTGATCTCACTGAACACTATCTTCCTGGTCTACAGATATACTTTAATGTTTTGTGCCCATTCCAAAGGAAAATTATGGATTTATGCAAATTTTTTGCTTGGGATCAATGTATGTCAAAGCAAGTAATATTACAGATAGTAAAGGAATCAAGGCACTTAAAGCTATTTCTCTCTCTGAATATTAATTTTTTCTCATGTATTAAAAAAATCTTAAATTGTTTCTGAGACACAATGATAAAAGCTTGTACTTATTTTGAAGGTCAATGAGAAGTATTCTTGGTTTGTAAGCAACAGTTCAGTCTTCTGAGGATGTTCTTCAGTGATCTAATTGTAACTGAATACAACTAAATCTTACATTTTCTTTTTCTTCCTCTTTTCTCCCCCTTGCAAATTTGGCAAGTGGCCATGAATACTTCTGGAAAAAGAACTTATTAACAGCAAAAAAAGGGACCCTAAGATAAGACGTCTTTCCTTCTTAAAACCAAGAGACAAAAAGAATTTGCACATCCAACACTGATGCCTGATTAATGATTTTGATTTACAGTCAGTTCATTTTGAGCAAACAAGTTGAGTGGCAAAGAAGACTGTTTGTACACAAGCTTCTGTGAAAACACTTTTCCATTTTCTTGTACTAGGTCATAGTACACTGGGATTGCTTGTATAATAAAAGGTGACACACATTCTTTGTTAAAACTATTCCATATACTGTCAAACAATAAAGATTATAAAAGAATGTCTAGACCACTATTGTGTGAGAATTCTGCCATGGACTATATTGCACTAATGTTTGTGGATATATGCATGCATATATTCATATGTAGGCATGTAAAGAGGGCAAAAGATATAGTGATGTGCAAGATGAAACAATATGTCAAAAAAAGAATTTCTTATACTCTTCAACTCTAATTAAATCAGTGTACTATTTCCTAGAACACAGAGCATTTTGTTCTGCTTTATAGAGAAAATTAGCTATCGAATTATGTAAGTGACCTGAGACAATAACATCATAAACTATTGTGAAATAAAAATTATTTTTCAGGATTGCCTTTATTTTAAAGGAAAAAGGATATAACTTCATTAAGTGGTAATCAAAATCCAGACTGTTTGATTGGTTGTAGGTTGATGACTAAAAGCTTACTATCACTATGTGTGCTGGAAGGGATCACATACTTGATGTGATGCATGTGTGACACTTTAAGGTGACTATTTCCCACTTATTTTGATACTAGAAAAATCCTTCAGAAACTAGGGCTATTCCCTCAAATGAAATAATTTATTTTAGATACTAAAAACATTTCAGTTAATTGAAGAAAAATTAAAGCTATAAAACTGGAGTTTCTAAACCGACTGTTTAAAACAAGGTTTTTAGCAAGAAAAGAGATAATATGCTCCAGTATTTTTTGATTCAAAAATAATTTACACAGTGGTTTAGCAGCTGACCTGTAGCCCAAGCAAAGATCATAGAAGACTGATAAAATTCAAATCTACTTAGTCCAGAAAACAAGATGTCTTGCCTGACTTGAAAGTTAGTATAGAAATAGCAACAAGGACATTTCCAGCTCAAATGAAGCTTCAGTGAGAGAATTTTAGATTGATGACAGAAGGATAGAGTCATAGAATATATTGATTTGGAAGGGGTTTTTAAAGTCCATCTAATCCAGCAAACTCTGCTTTGAGGAGGGACATCTTCAAATAGATCAGGTTGCTCAGAGCTGTGTTCTGCTGCTTGACCAGTAAATTAGCAGAGTACCTGAAAACTTTCTCAGTTTCTTGAACTGAATTAATTTGTTAGTATACATACAGGTTAAATTTTTTCTTTTGCTTGATAAGAATTAGTGAATTTTTTCTTTTGCTTGATAAGAATTAGCTGAATAAATCCTGCCATTTGCACGGTATAGATTTTTGTATAGATTCTGTGCATTAACACTTTTCACTAGTTATACACACATGGTCTTTTAGCTGTGAATGAGTAGTCCATGATGCTTTGCCATCAGCTGTGTAGAGATCAAAGTTGTATCACTGTAGTGTCTAACAAGCTACCTGCAGAGCTGAAAAAGACTAGCACATGTGTCGGTTGCTCACTCCTATGCCTTCTTATTCTGGTGGTTGTGAGAAAGGACAGGAGCTTCCAGCTCCCTAAGCTGGGTGGTGCAGAGGCTCAGAATCTCTCCCCAGGATTTTCATTCTCTATTGCCTTGAAACTCTGTCTACACCATAGCTTGTAACATTGTCTCCTAGAAAAAATATTTTGTGCTGTGGGTGCTCCACTCTGCAGTCATCTGTGCATTTTCCAGGTTTACATCAGTCTGCTTAGGTGACAGATACTGAATAAATTAATGTGGAAACAATAATTCATCCATACCATTACAGCAGAAGATATTCCAGTCATTAGATGTCACTGCAGCAGCAGCAGCAGCTCTACAGTTCTCTCCCATTTTAAAAGTCATGACTAATTATGACCCAGACATCCAAGTATTTCCCAAAGACTGAAATATTGATTTCTATGACTTCACTGTCAACTATTTTCCTAAAGGAAACTGCACTCCACTATTCAGAAAGACTAAAGTGTCTGATCTTCTTGTAGAGAGGCATAATTTGATCAGTCATGCCAGAAAAATGTTCATTAATTCAACACTAATGTTTATACACATTCAATGTGCAAACAGTGTTGATAAGGTATCTGTGGGGGTAAAAAGATTTTCAGGAAACTGCTCTGATGCAAACAGATTAGTATATCTCTAATGTGGTAATAATACCTTGCACTTTTTATAGTGAAAAAACAAATGCCTGCATTTGAAGAAAATATTCAACCATTATTCTGGACTAAGTGATGTTACAAAATAGACTAGATGACAATAAGAAGAAAGCGTTTTGATGGCAGGACACATATTTAATATCGATTAAGAAAATGATTTTTAGAAAATAAGATACCTGACAACATCAGACTCTCTACTCCACTTCATGGGAATTCAACAGCCTCCTAAAAATGGAAATTTGTTCCACCCTCAAAAAAGTAGTATTGGTTTGGGACTGCTACACTAACCTTTCTCACAAGCACTTTTACCAGGTTTTCATTCTTTAGATATTTAGGGGGTTTTTTTGGGTAGAAGAGTAAGTATAGAGTAAATTATACTGCTGTTTCCATCCTTTGTTAAATGAACCTACAAGTTTTGAGATCTGATAGGTAGCTTTTTAAAAATTGCAGCCAAAACTGTTGCACAATAAACAGCTTAATCAGATGGGCTTAATAAAGACATCAGACAGCTGGAGCTGCATTCCAGTGTGAGTCTGTTCCATGCTTTTTCCCCTCTTCACCTGCGATTGGCTCAGCTATACTGGTAAGCTGTATTTTGTACCTTTGTGCTTTGCAATGCACACACGTACAAGAGAGCATGCCCACATTCAGACAAAAGAGTAAGAAGGAGAAACTCTGCCCCACTTCAGCTGCAATGAAATCCTAGCTGAAATATTGTCACTGAAACTGAAAATCTGCTAAGAATTTTGTCAAAACAGAGTGCAACTGTGAGCTGGAGAAAAATGACTGACCATGAGAATTAAAGATGACAAAATCTTAACACACAGATGAAGCAATTTGTTTTAGGTGTTAAGAAGTGTTTTCATCCGAATATTTTCACTTTGATGTGTTTCAAATCTTGATGGCAAATTTATCATGGAGTCAGAATTGAAGAGTTAATTATTTCTTGATTTTAGGTTACCAACCAATGCCTTTACTATAAGGCTGGGTGAACTGAAATAAAAGAAAAAAGTATCGATTTAACTTCTCTTTTGACATGAAGGGACACACTGAAAGGAAATGAGAGAGGTGGATCGTGAATTTAAACCAGTTACTTCAAATGTCGCTATTGTCCCACTGCAGACATGACAAAAATATGCACATGGTGTACACTGGTTTGCATCCAGACTGAGGAGTCTTCACAACAGAAAGTTAAAAATCAAATCGTACCCCAAACCCATAGTGCACAAACCTGCCAAGAGCTTAACCATGTTATTTGGTATTACAGTGATGACACATTGGATAGTATTCTTTCCCTTCACCTTTCCACATTCTGACCCTTACTGTCCATCACAAAATAAAGCTATGCTGACAGAAGTTTGATGTGGAAGTAAAGCATTCCGAAGTTTAGAAATTCCAAATTTAATGCTTCCAGGAGCACTGAACACTTCTGGTGTGCAAGATAATTATAAGATCACGTCCTACCTCTATGGGGGCCATCTTCCATCTAGCAGATTTGTTTCCCAAAGGGACAAGAATGTTTGTATATTTTAACAGCTGTGTGTCATCTGGTATTGTCCCCAACAACCAGGGAAGGTAGTAGGTGTAGGTTTTCTTCCCTCCAAAGGAAATTCAGCAGTGGCAAGTCTGTATGGCTCTTGAATAGGTCTAGATATATAGGTTTAATCATAATCTTTCTTAGGGGATGAAACAGCTCTGATGAAGGAACCTCAGAGTCAAGTCATTTGGATGCCCAGGAAAAGCTTGAATAGACTGTATGATTCCAGACCAAGTGTCACATCTTTTGAGCTCTTCATGATATTTATAACAATAATACAGTCAGCTTTGCTCTTAATATAATTCTGCTGTGCTGTTTCAGCAAAAGAAAAACAGAACCAGACAGTTTTCTCTTTATCCAAAGTACATCAAAGGCTATGTTTTCTACAGATACTGGAAATATTTCTTCATCCTGCAAGACACCAGTGAAAGTGTGCTATGCATATGTATATATATTTTTGTGTATTTATGTACATATTTGTGCATATGTATATGGTAGAGGGGTTTTTTCATACAAACTGAAATTTTGGGGTGAGCTAATGTGTCTAGGAAAAAATATAGTTGTTTTCTTCTCATAGTTTAAATCCTACAATAATCATAAGAAATATACCATGGCTATTAAAAAGAAAAAAGTACAAAGAAAAAATTAATGTCTGTAACTGTAATTTTTTTGCTTGGGTTTTTTTAATGTTTTTTATTCATTTTAATGAAAAATATTATATTGATCAAAAGCATACTGTGGAAGATTATAATTTCTGAAAAATTATTTTGATTTCATGTTTTTTTTAATATTGTATTTTTCTTGTAACCTTTTAATTACCAGAAATTTGCAACTGCACAAGTTGCATTTCTACTGAAAGATAGCTTGGAATTGTACCAGATGTAAATGGTGAACTTAGAAGGAAATCATAAAGCTGTTGAATGTGTCAGACGAACACAGAAATTTTTATCAATTAAGCTAAAACCTAAGCACTCTAAATTTTATTTCATCTTGTAGCTGTCTTTGAAAACGAAGTTATGATGGACAGCAGTTAGAATACTGTTAGGCATATTTAAAAATAGAATTTAATATATGATACGACAGTCTGTTTGCCCAGAGAAAAAAATGTGCACCTCACACAAGCTTTTATACTCACAGCCTTAGTGATCTGTTGTTTGTTTTCAATATTGTGGGGGAAACCACAAGGTCTGAAATAGGTAGGAATTGGGACAACAACAGTTTTCCAGCATTTGTAGCACATTGCATTCCTTTTTGCTACATGGAAAAGTCTTGGGGGTGAACAACTTTTTCTGCCCATAGAGTCCATAAGGGTCCTGGGGTCATAGAACAGATCTCGAAAAATAAATATGCCAATCAGGTCAAAGACAATAAGAAGCCCTGAACAAAACATATATACTCAGCTCTGCTTCTCTCAAAAACCTAGGCAACCAACTCTAAGATTCAAGACGGCATTTCCAGTCATATAATTTTATTACCAGTGGTGCAGCATGTCTGCTCTATTTCTTTTCCGCAGAAACCAACAGTAACAAAGGCAGCAGTAGAAGTTCACCTTGTAGCAAAAACCTAATTATAAAGTGATTATTGTTAGGCATTGCCTCTACTTCTTTGAAGCCATGGAAGACAATGTTCTAACTCAGTATTTAATACATAGAATAAAAATGCCCCCCTAAGAGGGGAAGATATTCAGTATAAAAAAATACAGTAGAAATTATAAAAGTAATTCTTCTAAGAGAATTGACATTTTCTTGGAAAATATTCCATGACAAATTTTGAAATCTAAAATTTGTCTTAAATTACAGTGGTAGTAGGTAATTTTCTTGAGCATTGAAGACTGCTGATCTGTACTAAGTTATTATACAGCCTAGCAATTCTAATATGTCTACTACTGACTCAGAAGAAACACACAAGCTGATCAATTCCATTTGTAATTACATTTGGGAAAAGGGATTATGGAGACAAATATACTCAGCTCTTTTGTTCCCATGTGTTTAACATGAGATTAATCACTGGGTCAATCTTTCCCATGCTCTTGCAGTATTGATGAATTCTAATCCTTTTCTAAGTCTTGAAAAACCTCGTCCCAACATCAGGGTCCTTAAGAACACACAATGAGAGCATTAACTTCATGAAACAATTTGTTCTCACACCCTTGAATTATAGTCAGCCTACTACTGGATAGATATGAGTGTCATTAGTTATACAAACGGATATATCATATTTCTCATTCATTTTGCTACTTAACACTTAACTTAAAATGAAGCACTGGAACTTCCTTTTCAATTCTAAAATATGTCAATTATCAGTTCTCCTGTCCTAGATACTATATTCTGTCCTGACTTGCCTATGACCTTAATATGTTCTTTTCAAAGAGAAAGGAAATTGATCCTTTCAATAAGAGGAACCTTTAAATGTCACATAACATCCAATAATTTTACATAAAGCTGACAAAAAAGCTAAGTTCTAGAGTAAATAGTACATACATGAGAACAAAGGCTTCTATTATTGAAGGGTAAATATACCATTAAATCCATTCTTCTGCTCTTATTTTTCATCCATTCATAACCCTCTTTCATTAAACTAATGGGACTTTAACACCTGATTTTTGCCTTGGTAAGAGATACATCATCATCATCATCATGGTCCAGATGCCACACTATTTTTAGAAGTTGTAGGATTTGCATCCAACAAAGAAACAAAAGAATTCAAGAGCTCAGGGTGCTAAAGCTTATAGTTCTAGTCCATTCTTCAAGACTGCCTTTCTCATGATAGCATCCCTGAACATACTTAGGATTGATGTGTGTAGTTTGATTCTTGTTCTGGTACACAGAGCAGACAATTTCTACATAGTAAAATTGCCATGTTCTGGCTCATCTGCTCTTATACAACACTTGGAGTCATGAAATAAGTTCCAAGGACGTAATATGCAGACACTGGTGGAAAGAGCATACATACCTACAGTAATATTTTGAAGGAGCAATAGGGCACATATTTTAAATAATTTTTAAAGTAAACTGTATTTAAATGTATTTTCAGCATTTTCCAGAACCAGGCCAACTGTCAAAGTAAACTTAAAAATTAGAGAAATATTTTCTTAAAATGTAACAATTTATAATAGTTTCACCTGTAATAAAGTTATAAGAGGAAAGAAATACCTTTTCTTACTTGCAATTTGGTAAACTTTCTGAACAGGAAAACAAATCAGACAAAAACACAAAAAGAAAAAGAGTCCTTGTACACAGCATTTCTTAGAGAAGAAAAAGAAAAAAATTTCTTCAAATTATATTTGAAAATAATGGTCAGGCTGGAGAGGAGAACTGGAGTCACAAAAGATAAAGATCATGAGTTGAGACAGAAACAATTAACTGGAAATGGCAATGAGATGAGAAACCAAACAAACAGCAACATTAACAACAAAACTGTACAAGAGACAGGCAAGTGATTCACATGCAAAATGGTCACCACTGGACCTGACCTGACTGCTCCATACTCCCCTGACCCAGAAGCAAGCTCTTCCCCTGCATCTGGAAAATGATATGTGGTGGTACAGAATAACCTCTGGGTCTTGCCATCCCCTCTGCCGGCTACTGCAAAAATTCACCATGTCTTGGCCGTATCCAGGACATCGGGGAAAGAATTTGACACTTGTCTTTGATAATTTCATACAGTCTACAAAGGCCTCCCTATTGAGGTCTTTCTATGAGGCCTTTTCTACATTCAAGAGAATCAACCAGTTTCTCATAATTGAGTGTCATTGGCAAACTCAGTGTGCCCTCAGCTGCAATGTCTAGTCGATGACAAAAATACTGCCAAGAACTGGAACTGAAATTGAACCCTGAGGAAAACCTCTGATGACTGCCCCCCAGACACTTATTACCTTATTTACTATGACTCTTAAAGTCCAACTCTTCAGATGATTGTTCACTCATTTTACTGTGTGTGTGCCTAGTTGTATGCTGGACATTTGATTCAGAAAGATACTCTCAAAGATGAACTAAAATTTTTCTAAAATAAAAAAAGCCCAAATAATTTTTTTTTGCCTTCAACCACTTGGCAGGTAACCTTGTCATGAAGGGGTATGGAATTAGCAACATCTATTGCCTGCCCAAGGTGCTAGCATTCTAGTGCCTGCCATATAAAAATTGCTCAGTTTTTTTCCCAAAATACAGCCTCTCTTTAAAGAGGCCTGCTAGACAGACTGCAACTCTACTGGGGATCCCTGGGTGACTCCAGATTCTGTGCCATGATCCTCTTCAAAGTGAGAATTTGTTTGTCATTGATTGGCCCTGCTTCTGAGAGCAGTTTGGTAAGCATTGTACAATTACTACTTTAAACAATATATATATATATATATATATATATATATATATATATATATATATATATATGTAAGTGTATTTTATATTTTCCTGTTGGTTATTTTTGTGGCAAACTTACTAATGAAATATATACTTGCTGCTACTATTGAAATACATATATTTTCTTTTTTTGGTAATTTTGTAGTAACTTAGATGTACTCTCTTTATTAATCATAACCTTATTAATTTTTTATTAGTAATTTGCAATAATCTGTAATAACAAAAGGTAGGAAATAAAATCTCTTTATTGTTCTGCCATATGGAATCATACAAGCCCATCTTTACATATTCACAAGCTCAGCAACCCTTTGTTTTTTAAACAACTTTCAATTCTGGAAGTGTTCAAAAAACTTGTCAATATGGCATTTAACGACATGGTTTAGTAGTGAATATGGTGGAGGTCTAGGCAGATGTTTGGACCTGACAATTTTAAAGATTTTTTCCACCTTAATTATTCTATGTTTTTGTCTTCAGTAATTAAAATTACTATATAGAAATTAATTTTTTTTTTCAAATCACTAGATTAAGTTCAAATCTATAGCTTTAATTTTGTTCTGCTAAAATTTTTTGGAGACATTTTATTGGTGAAAGCTTATCTTCACCAGTACATGCACCTACTCATTGAATTTACAATTTTTTAGGCACAATCTCCACTCCTGAATTTATTTGATTGAATGGAAAATTCTAAAAGCTGAGATTAAAGAGAAATCAATAAATAGTTCCAAGGGAAAATAACATGATGATATGTTATGATGATAAAAGTAAAAATAAAAAAGTTTAATTCAATGCTTAAAATCTAAATAATTATTTTAATTTTCATCAGTAAGAATAGTAGATTGAAAAAAGTAGTCACAATGTCATTCCCTATAGTGGTTCAGCCTATATATTATAAAGTTAGATCCAAATCTTTAACAGATCCAAAGAAAAATTTTGGGTGACCTAAAATTTATGTTTCAGGAGTGGAAGATTTTCAATCAGATGATAAAAAACAACATTATTCCATATTAATTCTTCCCCATTGTTTGACTGACTCAGCTGTTAAAGAATGTTTCTTGGATGATTTCTTCTTAATATCTGTATATGTACTCTAGTTTATCATTTAGATAATGGCATGTAAATAGAGATAGGTATGGAAATAAAAAGTATAAATGAAAAAAAATCTTATTTTTGGGAAAAGAAAATTTATTTTTAGTTTGTTTATCTAATCTTCAGAATATACAGGCATATCAAAATAGTTCACAATTGCTTTATCTATTAAAAGAACACCCTCACAAATCTGAAAGAATAATAATTTTTCCAAATATCCCACTGAGAGACATTTATGTAGTAGACAAATAACTTTTTTCTCTTTTAAAGTAGTTTAAAATCTTTTCATATTTGCTGTCTCTAACAGAAGACTGTCAAATTATATCACAATGGGCTTCACTAGAACTAGAAATGTATAACCCTAGTTTTACACAGTAAGTTTTAGTTTGATTAAAACCCAAAGATTTACACCTTCTTTACATCTAGTGTATTTGATGTTTGACTAACTATTCGTGTTTTCTGTAGATTGCAGCCCACTAAATTCCACAAAACTTATTAAAATACCCTCAATTTCTGTTGCAACAAGATGCTGATGCCTGGAGAGGCTGATCTGCAACAAAGGCTAGACAGAGTTAAAGGAATGAAGTAGGCATTTATTAAAAGCTCTTCAAAGGATACACCTTAGGCAGTACAAGAGCCCAGCTGTGGCTCCATCGAAGATGGACGTGAGATGGAAGCAAGATGGTCATGACACATGACTGGTCACAAGTTTTCAAACTTTTCAAAGTTTTGGTCCATTTACATATTGAGGTCAATTGTCCAATTACATGTTCAGGTAATGAGGTCCCATCCTCTCAGATTGCTTTCCTCAATTTACCATTGTTTATGCTTTTTGAGCTCGAAGCTGCAACGGTGTCCTTGGTTCTCAAGCTGGAAAAGGATTTTTTTGTCTAACTAACCTGTGAACCTTCCTAACACTTCATATGAAGTTCAGAGTCACACACTAAGGCAGTACTGAATCTAAAAAAGACGAAAGCTAAAACTTAAGGCATCCATGCACACAACTGAATTTTTTCAACTGATAGTAAACTTCTTCCAAGCCCAGAGGAAAGTAGTTTTTTTTATTCTCTGACTGAAAAGAAAATAGTCAAATCGCCTATTTCCATTTGAAGTCTACTGTCATGCTTAACAGATTTTTGGGTTTTCAGTTGGGGGAGAGTTCCCAGGCTGCGGGGGTGGCTCCCTGTGGGGACCTGGCAGAGCCATCAGCTGGTTAGTTTTGAAGAATCAATCAGCT
>VZUI01049384.1:0-18023 GCA_013401135.1 Cettia cetti | reverse complement strand
GAAGGGAAGGGAAGGGAAGGGAAGGGAAGGGAAGGGAAGGGAAGGGAAGGGAAGGGAAAAACATGCAGTTTTATCTTCACATCAACATGTAAAGGCCCATTTCCGCTGAGTACATTTTTCTTGTACCAATGGAACTGTTCTATTGCAAAATGACACCAAACTTCACCCTCAGGTGAAAAGGCAATGCCTCTGAAAAGCAGAATTAAGAGAAACCTAAGTACTATCAGGCGTCAGAATTAAAACAAAATAAAAAGCTTTTCTCACAGTGCTGAAGTTAACTGTAGCCCAGAGTAGAAATGGCTCAAAGAGTTAGCAGATTGGTTTATGAAAGTTTATGAACATTCTTCAGTAATTTTTATAGACAATGATCTAGAGCCAAGCTCCAGCATTGGAAACTGCTGCATTTCTGATTGATGAAAGCTGTTTCTTCTCCTCCTCCTAAGCATCCTCTCTTAAACATTACCATTTGATAGAGCACACAGTCAACCTTTGGTCCAGCCCAGCAGAAATGTCCTTTATTCTGATATAAACTGTGCTCAAAGTTGCACTTCTTTTCCTTATTTTTCACCAGGATGAGGTAAATTTACTCTGCGGGCTTGCACTGCTGCAGCTGCAGGGCTGCAAAACATGCTCAGCTCTGTGTGGACAACCTCTGTCCTCATTTATCATATATTCTAATGTCTGCAGCTCTGGAAAGGGGTTTTCTGGAAAAGGGCAAAGCAAATATTCTCATGTGGAGCCAATTTGCTTGTTTACTGTGAAATAATTTACTTTCTCTGAAAGATTAAAAGATAGGCTTTTCATGGTTCATGATAAACCTGGGTCTGAATCAGAGCAGAGGGCTACATTCCCTGCATTCCTGACAGGTCTCAAGGGTGAGTCCTGACATCAGCTGCAGAGTGCTGAATGCAGGTCTTGGCACTGTGGGGGTAAAATACACTTAAAACTCTGATACAGATGCCCTTAGAAGTTTTGTTACAGACAGATACAGTAATAGCCTTAAATGAAGCAGATGACTGGTTCATCTAACACCTTCAGAACAGTGTAAATCAGCATGAGCTGCAAGGTTTTGAAAGACATTTCTGTCTTTGAGTTACTTTAGTTATTCGAGGCCTCAGCTGAACACTTCAGATGTGGTTTCATAACTGACTCCAACAATCTATGATGGTGTCTAGGGAGGGGATGACCCCATCTTTATGCTCACCCTCCCCTGTGTGTCAGTGCTCTCAGTCATGTGATTTACATCTACTAAGCGACCTGAAAATTAGTAGCTACTTTATACAGGGCTTGTTTTCAGTCAGACTGCAAGGGAGCAACCGCTAATGCCAAAGAAAGGGAAGTGATGGAAGTGTGCAATCAAAAGCAACGGCCACCCTTTCAGCAGCAGTAGAAATGTTACATCTACTTATGCTGTGAAACGGCATCTGTAGATTATTTCTAGAACTTGTCCCTAGAAGTAACAACCTAGTTATAAATCCTCTGCCTCTGTGAGGGCAGCTAGCACAACTCCTCCAGACAAGCCTTAAAAATTTAAAGGTTCTTATGATGAGCAACAAAAGTTAAGTTGGATTTGAAAATTATCTTACATGATTATAATACAGATGAGCAAGAAAGTTCTAATTTTCTAATTTTGTTAATGTGTATTTCTATACCACCCTTTGATTAATATTGAACATCTGTAACATTGAACTATCTGTTTTGTCATCATTATTTTCATATAAATCTGGGTCTTCTTAGTGAACATCTCCTCTGATTCAAGTCATCACAAATATATCTTAAAATCTGCAGACCTTCAGTCAATGTGCTGATTATGATTTTTGTTCTTAGGATGACTCCAGGGAAAAATGACTTACTTTATGTGATGGAAATAACCTTCCTAGAGGGTGCTGGGAGGACGCAATGAAGATCTCACCAGATGTTAAAATATCAGAGAAATTCAATAAATTTTTCACAAAGCCAGACACATGGACTTTTTATGCAGAACTGTGTATTAGTAGGGAAGACAGATTTTTCTTAAACAAGACAACAGTTTTGGTATTTCTGTACTTATAAATAGCAACAAACTCTCAGCAGCAGCACTGACATGCTCAAACCCACATATTTTGATCCACTGGATATGTGTCTCATTTTCCTTTCAGGAACATTTGTGTGAACGAGACAAATGCACCATAATGAAAGAACCGGAGATGAGGGCCCACATCTCAGGTGATGTGCTTCCTCACAATGGTGAAGGGCATGCCAAAACACTGCAACTTCCACCCGTCAGAGGAGGAAGAGTTATGATCTTCTTAAATCATGCAAGAGATAAAATCAAGTATCACTGCACTGATTTTACTGATTTCATTAGGATACTCTTTAACACTTAGTTTAACCAGTGGCAGGTGGTTGCCTAATTTCCAAAGGTCTCCTCTGATGTCTGATGGTAACTGTGAACTTTAAACAGATTGCTGAATCAGATTGCTGTTTAGGGATCCTTAATGGATCTCAGCTTAAAGCTGTACTGCAAGAGACTTGGAAGAGACGGCCATAAAAAAGGAGGTTAAAAAAAAGACAAAAACCAAGGCAAAGCAAAAAAATTTCTTTGTCTGGGTTCTCATCACTCATATTGCCTCAAACAAGCATTTACATTTACATTATTTCAAACAGGGAACATTTATTGGAAAATTACAATGCAACAGTGGGCAGGAAACAGAGAAGTACTCCTTCTTTGTAGGAGAGTTTTTATGTCACTTTTGGTGTTATTTTTGTTGCTGTAACTAACTTACATATTTGTTTTTACGAAGTAAGCCCCGTTATTGAAAATTATTTTATTCTCCCTTGCTACTATACCAACAAAATGAAACCCAAGTTCTTGCATGATGTAACATGTAAACCATTTGCACTGAAGTGACTGCCAGAAATGGAAGGAAAGTTTTTATCCTGAAGAAATATTCAAATAAAATGCTAGCATAATCTAAAACTATTTACTGAAAGTCACTGCAGAATATTTTGTGTCCTCTCTTTTCAGAAAATCTATTTAGTTGGATCTAGTACTCAATAACTTACAGCATCAGCAGAGAGAGTGTATTTTCCCTTCTGTGTTGCGTGAATCTGAAAACAAGTGGTGTTTTATTAAAAAGGAAGATATAAACCAATTTTGTTGGCATTTCATGGGGGAAAAAACCCCTGTGCTGACATCTAAGGTGAAGCACACGTTTTCAAAGAAAGCATTATAAGTGTGTTACAAGCACTAACATTTTGCCAGTTTCACTCAAGATCCTGATGTAGGTCAGGTTTTAAGAGCTCGATAACCCCAGTTCCACCTAGATGGTCTCATCACAACTGCATGCACTTATCTCACTTAACATGCTTGCATGCCATGATTCAGCTTAATTTCCTTTCTTTGACTTCAATTTCTTTAAAGTCGAAAGTCAGAAATAGATAAATTGACTATTCCATTTTGATAATACAATTTCAGATTTTCCAGAGACCCAATTGCCTCTTTGCTCAGAGAACATTAGAACTGAGCACCTATTTTTCTGCACCAGGAAAAATGTGACAGTTCATTAGCTTTTGCTATCCAACTCTAAAATTACATCAATCTACCTCCTCTGTCCTATGGAGCTTCTCTGTTATCACAAAGCCTATTCAAAATTTCCCCAAGGGCCAAGACCAACACTTGGAAAAGAGTCTAACTTTGCATGAAACCAAAAGCATGCCCTATTACCCACCATGTCAGACACCCCCACCCAACCTCATTCTTTCTAGTGCTTTTATTTCAGACTCATATCAGGTCTCAGTCTGAACACAGCTGGGAGCAGTGATCTCCATCTGCCTGCCCTCAGCCTGTGTAACATTACTTAAGAGTCTTTTATTCATTCACTGACAGAAATATCAAGAGGTTTCTTTAAATGACAGCAATACACCTGGACTACCAGTCTGCCAGAAGGATTCTTCAGCATTGTGTAACCAGCTGTTAGAGAGAGACTGCTTTGAAGTTACCATTTGCAGCACCCACAGCACTTGGACTGGATCAGTTTTTACCAGGCTACTTTCATGGCAAGCTCTTTTTGTCCCATCTGAAAAGTTTCTTTGTGAAGAATGAATGAGGATGCGTCTTGGGAATGGTCTGATACTCCAAAAGATGATTCTTTGCATTTTATCTCACAGTAAGCTTCTCCTCTGAAGGAAACGCTGCAGAACCCTTGTATTGATCACAATTATAGTCTTTTATCAGTGGGCTGTCTGCAGTATCACTATCACTAAGCAAACCTTTGCAAGCTGTGACTTTTATTAATTGATAAATAGATATAGTCTATCTTTTATAATGCAACACTTTTTTTCTGCAAATGCTTCAAAACAAGCTGGTCTTGCTCAAGTGCATGAAAGTTTACTCACTGCCTGGTGAATAACTGCAACTTAGACTATTTTGGGGATGGTAAAGTCTTTATGTTTAAAAAACAGAAGTTTGGGGGTTTGGAGCTGTTTTGTTTAGCTGTGTTTCCTGTACTAAGGTTCAACGGTGATAAAAAAAAACCCAGAATTTGCACACATAAGCAGCTAGCCAAAGGTAGAAGTTAAAATCAGAAAGGAAAATTGATAGCTAAAACACATTAAATAAAAGTTTCTAACCTGCAATCAGTTTGTAGGAGCAGTGAAGACTGACATTTAAAACCATACCACATTTATCACATTCTAAGCAACACACGCCTATAGTTTCCTACACACCCAAGCACAAGTTCATTTCCAAGATGTTAAAAATGGTTTCAAAATATTTATTAACTTTTAAATTAATTTTAAACTATTTTTTAACTTTAAATTAATTTTAAACTATTTTTAACTTTAAAATGTACTGCTGGAAACCTTGTAACAGTCTGCAATTTTAGCTTAAATGATTTTAGGCATTAACAGAAACACTCATTGAAGCTGCTACTGACTGGTAGCTGGGAAACAAAGTAAGAGCAATGCAGGAAGAAACTTTTTCTCCTTTTTGTCTGCTTTGGGTTACATGACCAATTTTCCCTGATCTCAGCAACCAGATTCTTTCACCTATGGATGAGACTACGTCCTGCAGACAATGAAAACAACTAGCCCTACAACCTAGGTTTAAATATGTTTTATGTGACAAAGATACCTCCCTATGTTTAGCAAGATGATATAATTCTCTGTTGCTTCCTGCCTTCATTCACTCTGAAGCCAGATGTCCATAGTTACACCACATGACAATGGGAAGACCCTTGCACAAACTAATAATAAGAGCTAATAGCTTCTTATCAACACGAGCCAGGCTAATTTTTACAATAAGGTGTAAAATGCTAAGTAGATCCTTTCCGTTTCTTTTTTCAGCAGTGCTGCCTTTTCTGCCTTTATCGTAAGAGTTACTGTCATGGCAGTTGGGATACTCAGAATAGAAAAAGGAAACAAAAAACTCATGAGCAGACAACAAACCCCAAAGATACCCAACACGCACACAGCATGGCAATTCTTCAATATGCTCCAGAGATGCTGTGCCAAGCTACAGCAGCTGATTCCATGGGCAGGGCCAGCAAGTGTGGAAATGAGGTCAAAAAGCAAGGAGCTGGCAGGGCTACTCCAGCATTAATGGAGAAGAGAGCTAAATCTGCAAGTGAGCTCATGTCTGAGCCAAGGACAACCAGGAGTGATAGAAGGAAAGGGGCAACAGTGGAAGGAGACCTGGTGATACTGGGGGTGCTCTAACAGCTGGCTTGGGAAACAGCTGTGATTTTGGCTGCCAAATCCACTTCAGCTTCCTCCAGCACAACCCTATTTGGAATCATTCAGTAACATATGGAAGGAAGCACTGAATGCATATTCACAGAGGTGGAAAATCAGAGCATGATGGTGCAGCATTTTCACAAGTATCTGTGGGGGTTTTTTTAAGCAAAATACCTGGGATTCAGCAAGAGCTTTATCTTAAAATGGATACTTCAGAAACTTTAACCATACCTGTCTGACATAATTTACAAAGGAAGCCAGTATCACTACAGAAGCTTGGCTGATGGGAGTTTCAGAAAACTAGCACATACTTATCCCTCTGTAATCAATCACAATTCAATTTAGAGCCAGTAGTCAGTGACTGATTACCTGTACAACGTAATCACCACACCTTCAATCTTGGCTGGAAAGTAATTGTTTTCAGAGACACAAGTAATTTCAATTGTAGACATGGTTCACACTGCCATGTTGGCAGAAAAATAAAAGCCTTCAGAAACTTACCACTGAGGTAAGAGCCATCTGAAAACTGTAGATTCGTGCAAGGCCAAAGTCAGCTAGCTTTATCTGCCCGTTGCTGGTTACAAGGATATTTTGGGGTTTCAGATCCCGATGCACCACACGATGCGAATGCAGAAAATCCAGCCCCCGAAACAGCTGAAGCATCATATCCTATATATAAACAAGAAATCAATATGCAGTTATCAAGACAAGGTGTCAGGCAAACAAGTAGATCCCCAGTCATAATCTGAAAAACTAATTTAATAAATATTGACTTAAATATGTGCACAGGAGATAAAACCAACTATTAATAAAATGGACAGGACGTTGCTAGAACAAATGGAATTGAACCAATGTCCTTATCAAGTTAATGTATTGCTTCTAGTTGAATTATCTGAGGTTGATTAACAGTTGTATAAAGGTTAATCAATACACTTAAAAAACAGCAGAAGACTATCTCTAAGTCCCTAGACAACTTAAAATGAATGAATGTCCATGTACGAAAAATACATAGCAGTTTTTTGCTCTTAACTTTCAACCACATGCCATTTTACATTCTCACTAGCTTATGCTTTGTCCTGCCATGGTGAAGTGAAATTTTATCATTCATTTTAACAGGCACAAGGACCTGTTTCAAACAGAAAAACTGTTTAAATGACAGGTTTTTTTAATGTTATAGAGGGAAAAGGTTCACTTGGCAAAACCTCTTGTATAGAATTTACTGAATAGGACAGAAACTACCTTTAGATGAAACTTTAGCACCAAAACAGTGTAATAATCATAATTCTGATTCTTCTTTCTGTTTTGTTAGAGGGATACAATCTTCCATGACATTTCCACAGCTGAAGAAACTATTTTATCTGTACTCATGTTTTGACAATCTTAGTAATGTGAAAAGAATGAACCAGCAGACTCAAAACCAAATATGAGAAATCCCCTGCATTCCAAATTAGAAGGATACTGTCAACTTGAAAATTGCATTTGCGGAACAGGCAGTTACAAGAAGATGCTGCAACAAGAAAGAAAAAAAATGGATAAAGAAGTTTATTTTCTGCATGCAATTGACTTGAGCTCATGAAACTACTGTTCTGTGTATGCTGGTGACATATGCCCTTTCCATAATTCATGGAGTAGGGTGTCCCCCAATCCCATTGTTAGCATAACGAAAATGATCTTTGAGAAGGGCATGGCATGAAAAAGAAAAGAGAACAAAAATAACTTGAAGTTGTTTGCTTTTGTTCTTCTCTATGGATGCAAGTATGTCAAGTAAATATTCAAGGCATACTATTGAAAGGAATTATATCTGAACATAGGTGTAAAAATAGCTCAAAACATTCAGCTTGATAATATTGGTTAAGTTAGGTGTATTTTTGAGGTAGACTTTAGAGATATTGCAAAACAATTTATTATAAAATTATTATTTTCTTGTACTCTTTCCTGATCATTTATATAGAAAATATTATAAAATATATAGATATTAAGTTTGAAAGCTCTCACCTGACCTCTGAACAAGGCCATTTCTGAATATAGCCAGCTAATCAAGCAATCAGCTTTTATTTGAAGATCCCAATGATGGAGATTTTACCATGAAATTATGGATGCTGTGACAGTATTATATTACTATCACCTCTGAAGGAAGGTGGTGAACTGAGAACCCAGTTTCCTGCTAGCTGATGCCTTTTATTTTCTTTGCTTCCCCCCAAAAAACTGGGAACTGATAATTTTGACAACTGGTATAATACGGTTTGGACTTTTAAAAGAAATACACAAAGCATATTGAATCCTTCTGTATTTATACAATTTTTTTTGCAGTTCAGAAACTTGTAAGAACTTGGATCAAGCTCTGCAGGTTTCCGTCACCAGTACAATTAATGTATGTCATATCTGGTCACTCTGTGCCATTTAAACTTTTGTTAAATCCTGAAAGTCTTTGGATCAGTCTTGCAGACGTGTAGAACATGTCAACAACATTTAGGCATATGATTATTTTAAATATGAATGTAGTTGTTTCACTGAATTTGGGCCTATTTTTTCTTTTTTATTCCAGGTTGACATAGTATCAAATAATAAAATGATTTAAAGTATTAGTCAGTAGACCCTGGCAAGTCCCTTTTGGTGACATTTATATATCCTATTCATTTGTCAACTCTGTAAACTCATTCAGGCAGTTACCAAACATATCAAGTATATTTTTTCCAACAACTGATGTTGGTTTTGTTTCAACTTTCTTCTTCAAGCTCAGCATAACACAATTCTGCTCTGCTCATTTCAAGCTGCAAGTAATGCCCTCAGGTCCTAATTCAGTCTTCTTCCAGCCACAGGTAAAAAAAGAAAATATTTGAAAATGGAAAGTGGTATATCTTCTTCTCCACCCATCAAACTCAAAAGATGAATATCATTTACAGAAGTTCTCTTCACACACAAAAAATAAAATGTGCTGCAGGAAAGTGTACTGGAAAAGTGTAAATTTAAAAGGTGTTAGAAATAAGAAGCGCAACTGGAGGGAAAAAATTGCTGTATCCAGGAAATTCAGGGTTAGTCCATATAATCTGTTTTCTAGTATTCAGGTTGGACTATTGATTACACTTGTTACTTACTATGACAGGTATTAACAGATTTCAGTTCAAAATTATCTGGAAGAACAGTCCAAAGTTTCATTTGTATAAAGAAGGACACTGGGATGTAAAAAGACTGTTTGCTATTTGTGATTAATTATTGCCCCATTTTTAAATTTTCAGCAAGTTAGAAAAGGAGCAGAAGCCAAAATAACAACACAGGTTTATTATTATGAACTTTAAATACAGAATAACAAATGCGGCAGCTTAAAATTTTGTGCTGCACGTAAGCCTAGTCAAAAACCATTAGGCCTTGCTTTTGGAAATTTATTTCATTCACTTTGTCAGCAAGAAACAGAAGGCAGGATCTGGGCTCTGTGCTTTCTTTGACACTGTAACATCAGAAGATATTAACCTTTGCTAGCAAATTGGATAAAGGCTGTAAACATGCACAAGCCAGATCACTACCTAATTAAATCAGGATATTTCACTCATCTAACGGAAATGCATCCATTTTTATTAGTGACAAATACCCAGTATTATCTCAATTACCAAGTTCTAGAAATAACTGCAAGAGTCTTCATGTGCCTCAAGGATTAGTTTTTTCCATGTCTGCTTTTCCCTGAGAAATTTTCTGTGGTAGATAGGCATACCACACTTTGGAATTACAGAGAAAATAGTATTTCAAAAGTTAATTGAAAAACCATTAATTCTATTCAATAACAAAAACCTTTGTGTCTTAAGAGATTGAAGGAACAAGCTCTAATGAGTCATGATCAAACCTCTACTATGTCTATCAGTGTTCTTTGGATATTGTTATGTTTGCAAACAAAGACACAGAATGTGCCTGTTGTTTCAGATTAGAGATTCCTGCCATGCTCTAGGATCACAAAACTGATGATAGTTGGCTGTTGCTCGAGTTGAAGGTAAATGCACACATTATCCCACTGCAATTACTTTCAGACAATCACAGCTTTACAATTTTTTTCCTTTTTCAGGCTACATTTTCAATGCCATCTATGCGCAAATATAAAATATTTACCTGTAACTCAATTGAAAACAGCTATTTTGAGATGCAATGAGCAAGTACACTTTCTTTACAGGAAAACACGTAGCTTTAATTTTGTAAAAATGAAAACAGGACCAGAATTTGTTATGGAAATGCTGCAGCTTTGCTTGTTCCACCATATAAGGTATTGACGATGATTGTTCAGTCTGACATTTACTGAATTTGTCAGCTCTGAATGTTAGGACCAAATTATGATGAACTTTTCAAGCGACACCATATTATGTCATGAATCTTAATAATACACAGAAATAAATATCCTGCATATTCTTCCTCTGTCATCAGAGAGGATGGGGCCAGGCTTGGGCTAGGCTGATCAGCTGCTTCTGCTGCCTCTGCCAAAGGCAATATTTATGGCTCACATTTCCTGACTCAGGCAGCAGGAACAGAAAGCCCTCATTTCCTATACATTTTTGTCTCCACCTTGTCCTATCCCCTCTTGACTCTACACTACACTGACCCCTCTTAACCCTCCTCCAGCAATTGATCCATAAATCCCTTCCAAGCCATTGGCTTTCAAATACCACTCTGATTCTTTAAGAGTCGCCCACCATCTTGACTCCCAACAAAATTATCT
Organism: Cettia cetti; assembly: GCA_013401135.1. Taxonomy (NCBI): domain Eukaryota; kingdom Metazoa; phylum Chordata; class Aves; order Passeriformes; family Sylviidae; genus Cettia; species Cettia cetti. Next base: position 7,612 of record VZUI01049384.1, on the reverse strand, counting down.
GTCAATTATCTGCAGCAACTTACTGCCTGTTTAAGACCTGCCAGATTCTGTGGAGAACTCTGCCTGCCTAATCCAAAAGAGGATGGCATGGCTGAAAACCAAAGTATTCAAGTATCTACTCAAAGACAAAAGAAACTACGGAGCTGGTTTCAGTGTCAGTGCCTAGGCACCAGCAGCCAAGTCTGCCTCAGCCAGGGAACACCAGGGGTTGTGCCCTGCCAGACGTGCTCAGACCCAGCTGGCACTGATGGACCCACCGCAGTGCATGGCTGGGCCCGTCAGACAGGAAGGTGGTGCCTCCATGAACATATACTCTAGGGCAGAAAAGAATGCAGGGGAAGAGGAGAAGAGAAAAAAAGGAGTGGGAAACCGCACAAGGAAACACCAAGGCAAGAGAAGAAGAAGAGAAGTGAGAGGAGATATTCCTGAGGGAACTGAAGCCTACGGAGATGACCTAGGGTAGAGCAGGCACAAAGCGTGAGGAGGAAGGAGCTGGAGAGAGGAGCTGCTCCTATGCTGGTTGGACTGAGGAGAGTCAGAAGTGATGCACAGCCCAGAAAAAAGCAAGAGAAGATGTTATTTGAACATCTGCCCTTTTTTTGCCCACCACTTGAACTAGCAAGTATCTACCTTGACTGGCATTAGACTAAGTTGATTTTCCCCAGGATAAATCTATTTTGCCCATGATGGTACTTGGTAAGCAATCTTCCTCTCTCATCTCAGCCCATGAGCTTTCTTGCTCCTTGTTGCATTCTACTTTCTGTAGCTGAGGTGGGAGAAGTCAGTAAGTGCCCGGATGGGAGTCTGACAGCTAGACTAGGCTAACCCACCACGATGGTAAAGTATGGATGCTAGGTTTTATCTGGTAAAGGAGAGCACAGTGAGATGCAACCTGAAGGAAAACACCAACAGTTATACATCTTCAGAGAACAAATGCACCTTGAGGTAACACACATTTATGAATGGCTGCTTATTATGTGAAGCTCATGCTTTTCCTTCACTGGCTACAATGTGAAGAAAGAAAAACCTTTAAGCACTTTTTTACAGTGACAGAAGTTCCTAATACCAAAGAGAGTAACTCAGTGGAATATACTCAGTTGTGTCACCAAATAAAAGCAGCACAGTAGAGAGCCTTGTAAACGACAACAGACCCTCAATTTCTACTAACACACAGGTTTTACATCTTTGATTTTTTTAACCTGCCAATTTTCCTCTTCCTGCTCTATTTCTATGCTAACATTTTGTAAAGCACAACAATCCTTTGGCATCTCCTAAGGCTTCTCCTACTCTTCTGTGGAGTATCTCATGCAACTTCACAACTGGTATCCTTCACCCAGAGTTTCTGTCTATCTGCAACTCATTTTTCTTTTTGCTGAGCAGAATGGAATGTCCCTATTTTACATGGCAGGTGTTGGAATACTCATCCTGAACATTTCCTGTAGGAGTGTTTGCGTAAAAGGCAACCACAAGTGTAAACAAAAGGGATGAGTTTTAGACAGCAATGCGTGATGAATCAGTCAAGGTAGTTTCATTAAAAGGCTCACTGCCTCTCACTGGAATAGGACCTTCTCAGAGCAGAAGGGGAGCAGGATGAGGCTTCATTCATATCCTACTCAGTTATATAGAATCCCCAGCCACTGAATTGCTTTCAATTTAAAGGGTGATTTTACACATACTGGAATGAAATTTTAAAGAGCTGTCCCATTCTCTGAGGCCTATTTTTGAAGCAGAATAATTACAGCCCTTCTATGGTTATACTTTGTAACAAACAGTCAACATTAATTAATGCCAAAAAAACAATGGCATTCCTGAGGAATTACACAGTAGAGATACATGAATAGCAAAAGACATGATTAATGTTGTTACACTGAATCCCAAAGGCATGAGCAATAATGTAGTGATTCCCTGTTAAATGCAGTGATTTTTTTTTTTTTTTTAAATTTTTTTTTTTTTACTTTTTGTCCTCCCACTGGGCTGGGAACCCATCACACCAGCCTATCTAGAATGCCATGACTGTGATGGTGGGGGTAGATGCATTTGGCCACTCTCTGTGGAGCTGCAGGATACTCTTCATGCAGCTGGCTGGATGCAGTGGCTGGAACACAGTAAGAGGCAGACAGATCCCTGCCCTTGTGCCCTGTTCCTTTCCCCAGAAGAAAGCTATTCAGATCAGCCTCCCTGCAGGGGATTCAGAAAGGGGATGAGGAGGCCGTCTTTGCCTTCTCCTAGCTACATCATAGCTTCTCAGGACTCATCCAAAATCCAACCAAATATATATAGGATATGGAGTTCTTCATCTTCCTTACACTGGGTAACTATTTATCTCAGAGTAATCCTATTGCTTTCTATAAAAGTATTCACAGGGTAAGGGTCATTCTTCAGAAGAGAAGACTGCTGTGATACTCCTGTCAATTAACTAGGAAGTAACAAGAGAATGTGAACGTCACAGCATGTTCAATTTAAATATTTACTGCTTTGATGAGAGAACAATATATTCAGATGATCTATTCACTTAGCCTTATTAACCAACCTTACTATACAAGATAATATATTCATTTTCTGTTCATAGAGTAAATACTGTGCAGAGAAAGATACACTCAATTTATTTAGTGTATTATTAATATCTGATAAGCACATGCAAGGAATTGGTCTAATAATTGGTAGTGTTTTCTATGTTAACACCCTAAAGGTAAATAATTTGTTGAAAAATAATTAAGTTACATATATTTTTAAACATGAAGTACTCATGTAATTATCTCTGAATTGTAAAGCTATTTAAATAATATAAAAGGTACTTTAATGCACTTAAGAGTAGATTAAAAGATATATTAAAATATATTCTGATAAAGTCTATAATTGTTTTAAACTGCTTTTGTAAGAAAGAAAGCACAGCTCTTACAAGGGATTTTGGATTATCCAGTTGTCATGATGAAGAACCCTACAGACATGGACACTCACAAAAGTACATGTGTGTATACACACATTATAATATTTTGAATAATCTCATTGAAGACAATGCTATCTATAGTAGTCCACTGCAATAAACACTGAAATGAATACAGTTGTGTCGTTTGGTTTTGTGTTTTGTTGGCTTTCTGTGTTTGTTTGTTTTTTTTTTTTTTTAATGGCTAGAATATTTGTGTAGCAATTTAGAAGACAAAATACCTGAAGGAGTAGAGACTATAGAACACTGTTTTGAAGACTGTTTTGGTTGCTATTGGAAGTAGCACGGTAATCAAGATTAGAAAGTCCTAAATAAAAAACTTTGAAATACAAGAATTGGTCAATTAGGTCAGAGCCAGGCTAGTAAAAATGGCAAATGTCACTATTATGCACAGACCTGCCTGTGTATTATGAACGTCATATGTCAGTCCCAATCAAAAGTACTGCAACTGTGCACGAGATTCAGGAAAGATGCAAAAGTTTACCTGACTTACAAAGGTCCACAGCAGCATCTGAAAAACTTTGAGGCTCACCAATGCTATTGCATTGCTGTAAGCTTATGAACTGAATATCATGAATGTGCATCATAGATTTCAGTATACTGAGGCACTGTTTTCCTTTGTCGTGTACCTATACATAGACTGAACTCAATTCACAGCCACCACAGCAGGCTTAACATGTTCTAGTCTCTTTGCTTAAACTTGGCAACTGTTCCTTCTGAGTTAGAAAAGAACTGCTCAATTTGTACTGACACAGGAGAACCTGACCTAATCTATTTTGGAGTGCTCCAAACACTCCTCAAACACCAGAGCTCATCAACAGCAAAGGCAGCCCTAGTAGGACTAGACTACAACAACAGATGGACCTGACTGTGCATCTATTGCACCTGCAAGGACTTGCACCTGCATGAACTGCTCTGAGCGACCTTCTGTCTACCCTCCTTAAAATTAGGACCTGGATTCGTATTTTATGGGTTGGTAAAAATTTCAGTCTAAGTACAAGTCTGTTTTACCAGAACCTTAATGCTGACAGATTCCCATGCTGATCTCAGTAGCTGTGAACCAAAGACCAAATTCACTATATAACATGTCTACTTACCATCTCTGAGGGACACATGTACATACACATGCTTGGGCACACACATGGATGCATTTTATTTAAGTTATGTAAGTCCTTCCACATAAATCTCTAATTTTATAGCTCAACACCTGCCAAGTCGGTTTGCAACCTAGATCTTTCAAGTTTTACTTTTTAATCTGCTATTTTTCATATCTGATGAGAAGAATATGCATGACTGAAAAGACACCTACATAATTATTGTTCTACTTATGTTCAGTCATTCAGTGTACCAACAATTCCTGTTGAAGTGGAATTACCAGACATGCAAATGAAACACTCAGCATTTCCCATCTGGCTACTGGTATTTGTCAGATAAAATACATGAGAATTGAACAGAGGGGAAGTTTGTCTTAACATTCTGACAGAAATTGGCAACTGTTAGAAAGATTTGTCCTGTATGGCAAAGTTTTACAGCAAAGTTTTACAGTTTGTGATTAACAGTCTTTCAGTGCTCAAACCCTTCCATCTTTGTGCCCTGCAGCAAAAAAACCCACAAGGCACAGCTTTTAACAGAATTTATGGATCTGAGCCTAGATAAGTAAAACACTCATGTTACGTTCTTGTATCTCTGGATGAGGATAATACAGTTTTGTACATCCCCAAATACCTTCTGGGAAACTTCCTTTCTTTTATTGCAAGCTTTTTATAACTGTATTGGAAACAGCAGTTCCTCACAGAGCTTCCTGGTTTGACAAGTTGTTACTACGCTGTTCTTTTATCCCTCATACAATCTGAAAAAGAGATGAGGACTATAATGTACCACGAAATCCTCAAAATTCTTTACTGCCTCACCCAGCTGGTAAAGTTCCATACAAATGACTTGAAATAGCACCTGTGATTTGTATGCATTGGCTGTGAAGACCCTTCTAGCAACGTGTCTAGGGATTGACACCACTACAAATTTGGTATCTAAGTATTACAGCAGGTCACACTGCAGTTTGAATTCTGGAGCCCACTTTTCATATAATTACAGCTTCTTTAATTATATTTGTCAACAGGATAAGTCCTACAAGATTTTTCCTTCAGCTGATGCTGCGAGCCTCTTTCTTTGGAGCTAAAATCGAGACTTTAGCTTGACTAAGTCAGTCTGTTCCAGAACATTGTCTATACACCCCTATCTCTATCACCTTAGTGCTTTCAGTTTTTAAAAACAGATTTTTTGATTGCTCCTAATAGTATGTATTTCTTTCTCTCATTGTGGGATATCATTGCCCCTTCCTCCTCAGAGTCTTTGTTTCTGCATTACTTCCCATCTGTATTTTGGGACATCATTACTTGCAATCCTTGAGGAAACTCTCCTGATCTAATCAGAGAAATCAGTCCAACCTGAAAATCCACAAAGCTGGATGTGACTCCCTTAAACTACTTCAGTATGCTTTGGGGAGGAGTGCACAGAAATCACTGTCTCACTCCCTGCCACAATCTACAGTAAATTATCAATCACTGTTGAGCTGATTGTCCTCCTCTGCCTCTCACACCAGTCCTTATGAGGAAAGGTATGAACAAACTCTCTTCTCTAGGAAGAATGCTGCTCCAGCAGCACTACAACTCTTTACCAGCACCTTCCTGATGCCATTGGCCGTAACAGCTCTTCCTAATTTCCTCAAACTCCAAGAAGGGTTAAAATATGGCATATGTTAACAGACGACACTCCTTGCTAACAGGAAGGACAAGTTGCTGTGGGGCCCAGATCTCGGCTTCTGCTTCCCTGCAGCTGTCTGTGGACAGCAGCTAATTGTATCCACTTGTTTTACCTCAGGGATAACGTCTGGAGGGGACCAAGTGCCACAAGCATACTTTTTTTTTTAACGGTCATTTCCTCTCTGGTGTAACTTGCATGACAGCATGTGACAAGCAGAAATTAATGGGGACACTGCTGTGCCAATACCTCTTGAATTGCTTTGACACTGGCTGCAGGCTGCCTGCTTGGCCACCCAGCCAAGACCTCACATGAAATGTGGCAAGGGGCCCACAGCTCTATTCACTAACAAGCCAGCTGGTCAGTGATTAGAAAGCTGAAACAACGCTGTGCACATACATCAAGAAAAATGCTTTAAAAGCAGCTTCAGACTTAGGTGGTAAAGCACCTTAGAAGAGTAAATCTGTAAATTTATTGGGACTGTTAACTTAAGCTAACATTAGAAATAATGTAAAAGGCCCTGGAAGATGACTGGCCTATGCTGTCACCTAAGTGCAAGAAGGACTAACCTCAGAACAAAAACTAACATCTTGCTGTCCTCAAAATCATGTGTAAACAGCTCAGACCACATGGATTCTGGTCCAAAGGATCATTCAAATTATGTAAATATATAGAGATTTATGACAGAGCACTCTTCCTAATGGTCTATCAACACCCTGGCAACATTACTGACATTTCTACAGAAAGTCTCATTGAATCTGTCTGCAGTGTTTATACCGATTTGTTTATACGCTGATACATAACAACAAAGGATGAGCCTTTAGAAGCATCCCAAGGGATTTGGATGATCAGATCTCATACACCCAAGGCAGCTTTGTACCTTTCAACCCAGACTTTTTTGAAAACTGGCAGATCCTTGGCTAGACACAAAAGGCTCAAGATTGCTCCTTTCATTTCTCTCTTCAGTTGCTTTTTTTAAATAGTAGCCACTGAAAGTGCATAGGCTCCTGATGAAACACCTGATGGCAACAAGAAAACAAGTTATGCTTTTTTTAAAACTGGGAAAAAAGCAGTCAATAGGATCCTAAAGACTGAGAACACAATCATCTTTTAAAATCAGAAGGACTTGGGCACTTAATTCCTAGGGCTCCTTCACAGTTATAAGCTCATTCCAGCAATTTTTGTTTGATGAAAAACTTCTTTAAATTTATTATAACACAGGCCTGACCAATCTCCTGATATATAAGGAAATACATTTGTGGCTTATACAGATACATCAGGGCACAAGGCACTGTAAAAGGAGGCAGCTGGACAGCAGTGTCTCTTTCTCAGATTAGAAACTGAGGTTACTGAAGAGTTTGGACCTAATTTTGAGGGCTTCCATTGTAGAAACTTTGAGGAATTCAGCATAGTCATGAAGGGCACTTGCATGCTGAGGAGGAAGATGGCCTCATCTTAGGCACAACAAAGTCCAGTGAAGTTATTGGGACTCTACCCATCAATTTTCAATGACCCAAGCTGGACCCACTGCTTTTTAGCATTCCCATTTTCCTCCCACAGTCACTGGAACCAACAGCACCTTCCCAGAGATGCAACCAATCTTCACTGAAACAAAAATGTCAGCATGACACCAGGCATCAAACTACTACTACTCTCTTGTGGGGGCGGGTGGAGTCCCAGTGGCTCTTCCCTGGAGGGAGGCCTGCTGAGGAAAAGGATTGCACAACCTCGACCAGACCCCTCAGATAAGAAACAACCTTCTGCTCATGGCGACCTTTCTAGGGACCCACAAGCCCCCTCGGGATTTTATGTAGATCTGTTGTTACTGATTGGCCTTGTACCCTTTTCCACACCCCTTTGGGCCCTATAAAGACCCCTAAGATTTCCCCAGTCTCCAGAGGGGCTTCTCCT
>VZUI01049383.1:0-88484 GCA_013401135.1 Cettia cetti | reverse complement strand
GGATGCGGAGGGAAGTTCGGGCGCGCTCCCCGCATCACCGCCCGCTGCCAGCGCCGGGGTGCGGGCACGGCGCTGCGGCGGGGAGAGCCCGCCCGCCCTCCCGGCGGGGTGCGCGGCGGGGCGCGCAGAGGGCTCAGCCCGCACATCTGGAGCGCAGCCGAGGGCTCCCCGAGCCGGGCGTGCGGTGCCTGCGCTGCCCCGGCCCCGGGAGAAGGAGGCAGCGCAAAGCCGCCCTGCGCGGGGGCGGAGAGCAGCGCGGGGGGACCCGCAGAGCAGCGCCCGCGCCCCGCGGCGCAGGGACCCCGGCCGCGCGTTTTAACGCAGATGCTGGAGGGGTGCTCCTGCCCGTACTCCGCATCGCTCCCACGGTTGGGATACTTCCCCCTCCCTCCATCCCTTCTTGCTGCATCTATTAAAAAAAAAAAAAAGAAAAAAGCGCCGAGGCGATGCGTTCGCGCCCCTGCGCAGCGCTGCCCCCCGTACCACAAAGTCTGCGGGCGAGAAGATGGGCAACAAAATGGTTGCACAGAAAGAATGCAACAGGCCCAAATTCCCGCCCCGGCGCCCCACTTTCTTTGGGAAGAAGAGCTGGCTCATAATCCTCCTGCCATTCCATAGGTCCTCGCCTAGTTCTAATCAACTTTTTAGCTGTTTTCAGTGTATTAAGGGATTGTCTGCCCTCGTACCAGGCGCAGCTAATTAATTTATAGATGGCTTGCGAATAAATATTTCACCACGTACTTCGTTGCACACCTCATCTCTCCGTGATTCTGACTCCAAAAATCTGCTGGATGTGCCAGAATCTTTTGTTTTAACCCTTTTCCTCAGACGCAATTAGGAGCTGCAACTTAGTTGATCAGGCAAAGCCCCGAGTATTCCTGCATTTTCCCAACGTAGTGGTCCTGCTTCCCAGCATCTGCCATAGCTCACAGCACCCAGGCACAGCTTTCTGATTTTGGGGTTGGTTGGCTGGTTCTTTTTTTTTTTTTTTTTTTTTTTTTTTTTTTTTGGATTCCTGCTTAGTTTCCAAGCTCATCCCCTTGGTGAATAAAAGCTCAGCTCTTGCACAGACAGCTGCCTTTCTGGCTCAGTCCTGCTCTTTGAGGTCGCCTCAATTTTAATCTCTCTGACCGCAAAGGGGTTTGAGCTCAAGCCTGGCACATCCAGGCAAAGTTGCAAGGAGTGTTGCAAACGCGAGGACGACTGTATGTAATTAACTAATTCATGGAATGCTGTTACCGACGGGTTATTAATTTGGGCTGAAGGCAAGTCGCTTTCCTTCTGCAAGGGATCAATTCTGATCAGTTAACAGAGTACCGTGGAGTATTTTCTACACCAGATTCACACCAAAATGCAGAATAGCTTTACAATTAAATCTTATTCCTGCATGTTAGCTGAATGCATTTTCTCTTTGCCTCTTAGGAATTAGAAGATTCACATTTTGCATTTCCATGTAAATCATATCTACAAAGAAAAAGTATACAAAGAGGCTGAAAATGTTCAGACTTTATAAAAACAGTTAATTATCCTGACCCCAATTTCCTTGTCTAAAATATACTGCCCAAAAAGATAGAAGCATCAGTTATGCTCACCATCTGTTGCCTGGGGATATGGCATCTTAATGAACATTTCTTTGAATTAGACTGAAAAATGCATTTGTCAATTCAAGTGTATAAAGAAAAGAATTATTTGCTATAAAACAGAAAGATCAGTCTGTGCTTTCCTTGTCAATATATGCCACGCATTAGGTCATATTCAAGAGGTTTCAGTGCCCTTCCCTCCCTCAAAATAAAACCCACCTTCAAGTTTCCTTTAATTTATTCCAAAACCATACAATACAGTCCTGTTTAAGATAGGGTTTCAAATATTTCATAAACAAAAGATATACCTGGGTTTACAGAAAGCCAATTATCTTAAAATACACTGAGTTTATTCTAATCCTACTTCATGCTGCTATCAAGCTTTTTTATTTTTCCATCCACATTTAATCACTTCTAAAGGCTGTATTTTTTCCTGTCTTCTGTGCTCCTCCTGTATATTAGAAACAGTGACAGCCCTTGGCATATATTTAAAATGCTAATTCTCTCTCTCTCCTTTTTTTTTTTTTTTTTCTGGTACACATATACCATTTTTACTGGAGAACAACCAGATAAATACTACAAGTAATCAGCATGGGAAATTGTGTAAACTCTCTAAAAGAGTGATTTCTTTTATTTTTTTATAACTCCCTCCTTTGCAGGCTGCCTCTGTTTTTCTCAACAGGAGACTTTGTTGTAATTAAAGCAGAGAAAACTGGACAGCAGCAAAAAACATCTGACTTGTGGCTCTTAAAAGCACAGGTTTTGTAGCATGTACCACCCCCCAGTGGGCAAAAAACTCTGTAGTAAACTCACAGCGAGCTTTGATCTCCAGAAATAAAGTGGATACATTTTACAGCAAGAACAAAATAAAGATGAGTTTCTGGGTTGGAATTTTTGGTGTTTGTTTCGTTTTTGGGTTTTTTTTCCTATATCACCAGTAGCTAAAAGTTGTCAGATATTGTGCAATGGTGACTAATCAAAGCAATTGCTGGAGTTTGCAAACTTTGCAGTTGCAGTTATTTGAAGTGGCTTCATTTGGGAGATGGCCATCTTTGTCTCCTTTTAGCAGGAAGCATGGATGCTAATGGCTAGTTAGCTCTCAAGTTTTTCCTTAATCACTTCAAAGCACAGGAATGCAGGGAAGAATTAATAAGTGATTGCTTACATTTATTTTTAATAAGCAGCCAAATACCACTCAGGGCAGGAATCTTGAGAAGTGTTCAGTACTTAGCTTATGGCATCACTAACTCTCTTCTGCCTTTCATGAGCTGTAAGAATCCAAACATTCTTACGGCTTCGCATTTTTTCTAATTTTTGGGGGAGCAAACTTAGTAAGCAGGAGATGAGCAAACAACTGCTTTAAAAAGGAAAGAAACAAAACTACTGAAACTCTATCTAGTGTTTAAGTAATGTTTTTACATGTCGGGAGTTTTGTGCCAGAAACTCCGTATCAGGTATACTTCTACCTAAAATTGTCAAGAGGGGAAAAATAGATTTTTTTTTTCCCTTGAAACAACGGCAGCATTTGTTCTCTATTCTTTTATTTAATGCCCAGACAAGTTACCTCAGCAGCAGCTCTCAAAAGAAAACCGAGAAGCCATAATTGGCTAAACTCAAAGAGCACTAAAACACAAAACTAAAATCCATGGCAAAAAAAGACTCCCCCTCAAAGTGTTTTCTTAACATGCAACCTTTCCTGCAGCAGAGTAGTCAAAACAACAGAGTGAGAAGGAATAGAGTAATAGTCTGGGTCTTTTCAACCCAGCATTTTCAAAAGTAGGCAAGATTTTAGAAGTGAACTTCAGAAGAGAACCACTCGTAGTTAATTTCCATCCTCTACAGCAAATACAGGTTTGGCTGATCTTAGGTGTGGAGTCAAGCTTTTACTCAGAATTCATTTCTAAGTCAGGTTTACTTGCATTTGAGGGAAGATCACATAAAAATTTGCATTTTTTAGGACACTTGAGTTAGACTTAATGAGACACAAGCAGTAATATTCCTACTGCACAAGAGGTGGGAGCAAGTTTTCTGTAAGTAAATGAAAGCTACAACAAAAAAATTTCACCAACGTGCAGTGATAGGGCCTGACTGAAGGGCTCAATCTCACTTTAACAAACTCCTTTGCATTTTTTACCCCTTGGAAAGACAGCTAGAGGACCTTCTGCCTGCCTAGCACCAAACAAAAGACTGGGGCACCTTCCTGAAATATGATGATCGTGGAAATTGCAGCTCCTAGACAGGGTGCTTAGAAAGCATTTTGCTGTCACTATCAACTAACCCTGAGTACTACACTTAAAGAAAACAAAGTGTGGACATTGTTTTAAGTCTAGATTAGCACTGAGGAACTTATTTTCAAAGAAAAAAGTTGTTGAAGCTATTTAAGCTGCAGCATGACCTTTTGTAAGCATAACTTGACATAAGCACTAGATGGACTTTGCAAGTATTTTAAAAAATAAGCACATTTTGTGTTTCTGGTATTTTTCAGATTTTAAACAAATACAGAGCTAATTGTGGAATAGAAGTACACTGGTTAAGCAAATTGGCTTATCAAGTATGTATATTCTAGTGGTGGCTTTGAGTAACAGTTTTGTCTTTTACAACCTAAAAATACCTAGTATAGTTTCCTCTGTTACTTTGATGGTAACAAAGAAGCCACTGAACTACCAGAGTTCCTGCTGGAGAACACAGAGGTAGATTAGAAATTCAAATAAGCATTGTGTGACCTCAAGTGAAGCAGGTCTTGATTTTAAATCTTTGACAATGCTTTTAGGAAAAAAATCCCAACTTTTCAAATCTACCAAAACGATTTATTTTGTTAAGCCATTGCCTGCCTGCAGTACAGCGAGTGCAGCTGGACTCCATACTTTAGAGTAAATACAATGCTCTTCTTAGGTACTTTTTTTCTTTTTTTTTTTCTTTTTTCTTTTTTTTTTTTTTTTTTTTTGGTATAGTTCAACTTATGTTGAACATTTTAAAATGAGATCTCCCCTTAGCTGTACCACAGCAAAAAATCCACATGCAAGGCCCACAGGTTCCTGCTATCTCTAGTAATTCACTTGCTTACACAGTCCCAGGAAAACTAATTTGACCATGTGGTTCAGAAAAGTTCAGGAAAGCATTCAAGTCAGGATAAAGAGCAAAAAGGCTGCTGTTCCATTTTTCCAGTGTTTACTTTTGTTACCAAAAAAACAAGGAGTGGTTTTTGCGTTTAAAAATTAATTTCAGCACAGAGTTTCTAAGATCTGGTCTGCTCAGAAATAATGGCTTCTTTCAAAACCATGTGTCCATGAAGCCTCCCAATCTGATGCTGCAGAAACCTGGGCACAGTGGCTGTACCAGTGGGGGTCACTTTTCTTTTCATCCTGCCGGATCAGCTATAATGACTTGGTGTCAGGGAATATTTAGAGACAGCTCAAGAAGGGGAAAGTTGGAGCATGGCAGCAGGATTCCCTTCTTCTCTGTAGACAGATCACTGGAGCCTTTGATATGCAAAAACATTGTTTTCAGCTATAGCTTGAGATATAAAAGGGAAGTGCGAGATATCAAACAATCAAGACCTGAAGAAAACTATTCTAAGTTTAGAAAAGGGAGTGGGGGGTATAGTCTTAATCCACATTTTTGAAACAGTGTCGTCTTCTCCAAAGAGACCTTTTCTTTTTCTTGCCCTTGTTTTCATATAATTTTGAGAGAAGGGATAAAAAAATTCCAGGAACTTAATGAGCTTTACTGCTTTCATTTTAATCCTACACATTACTGCTATTGTAATAGTGGCAATAAATGAAGAGATGACTATCAAATGAAGCACAGCAGAAACAGTTTATGTGCTAGAAAGGTAAAACAAATGAACTTTCTGTGTGTGCACAGATCTATGTAATGTATGCATACTACAGCCAACGCTTTGCTTAATGCTAACAAGTTTTTTACAGCTCAGAGTTCTAAAGAAAATTTATGATTTTAAGTACTTAAAAGTTATTGTAGCCTTCAAAGGCCTATTAAAGGAATTTATATTCCTATTTCACCATACTCTTCCAGAAAATACCTTCTATCACGACTTCACATTAGTTCCTAAGAGACACCATTTTTTTCCCACAGCTGTTAAGTTGCTGTTTATTTCCAAGTTTTAGGAATAGGGCTTGGGCTTCTTTCCCCAAACACTTGAGTACTACAGAGCCAGAAAACTAGACACTGGAAGAATACAGAGCTTTTTCTGTTCCATTTCATAATGATTATATAATTTACCCAAATTACATAAGTTACCAATAAACATGCATTCCTTTCTATTCTAAAATGCGGCCACACAGATTTTTTGCCTTAAATAAAACATACATAAAAATATTTATGCCACAGTGGGTGGGGGTCTCTCAATTTTGAATTCTTTTTGTCATTGGACAACTGCTGAAAACAAGATGCTGAAAACGAAGCTCAGAGGAGCAGGAAAGCAGCAGCAGGAGAGAAGAGTCTTTTCCACTCCCTCAATGGGCAGTCACACCATCTCAAACTGGGGGATTTGGGTATTTTTTTTTAATGGTTAACATTTTTCTGCGAAAAAGAGCAGCATAACATGCATCTATTTAAATGTATCGCTGCATATTCTGTGCTGTAAGGAGTATGACTGGTCTGTTTCATAACAGACCTGCTACAAATTGCAAAAGACAGTGTTAAAGCAGACAGCGTTTGTGTTTAGGTCAAGTATTTTACAGGGGACCAGAAGCTGCTCTAGTTTTGCTCCCAGGAAGCAAGCATTACTCAGCACACTCTTCCTGCCAAGCGTTTTGGTTCTGAGGATCGTGCTCAGTCCCTTGGACAAATGTGAAGTCACAAAAGGGAAAAGCAAGGAAACTTTAAGGATTTGTTTATTTTCATATTTAACCACTTTTATTTCAGACATGCGACTACAAGCTCTCAGGGGGCTTGGTATCTCACTGGATACTTTATGCACTAGTGATAGGAAGCAGCCCAAGTTAAGAATGCTGTTTCAAAAAGAACTAGTGTTCTGTAAGAAATACAAACAAAAGAAATAATATTTTTCTTCTTTTTAGAAATTTTACAGACTAAACCCACCTGTGTATCGCCAAAAAGCTGACACAGATGCCTGGCTAGTCCCTAGTTCAGAATCAACATGCTGCAAATGGGAAATATTCATATAATATTTTGGCAAGAGCACTTTCCCTTTCACCCAGTAATTAGTGATCAGTAATTAGCTCCCTTTACACTTAAAACTCTTGATGATCAAGAAGATCATCATCTATCTCTATTTACCAGAAACACAAAGCAAGTGACCATTTTGGCCTCCTCCAAGAAGGTAACACAGATTAAAAACATAGTTTACAAATATTTTGTTACTCTCTGCCTTTATTTTTCTACTGAAACAAGGAAAAATACAGTTCTGTGGATTTTGCTGAACTACCAATGCTTTGGGAACACAAGGTGTGCTACTCATGTACAGGGGATGCAACTCTTAAAACTAGTGTGCACCAGTTGTTATTAATTCCAATTTCTTTGTTTTTACTTTTGCAGGACATTAAGAGTTCGAGGAAAGCTTTCAAAGGGGAGTTTTCTGGGAAGGAAATCATATTTTTGTGAGGGTTTTTTATAATGAAGAAAACCATCTGAATTGCCTGATGTTTCCGTGGTAAAGTAACTTGCATTCTTGCAGCACAGGAGGAATTCTTTCCTGCATTACAAATTTGGAAGAAGTGTTAAAAAGTGAGAGTTGGAAAACGTTTCTCTGAAAGAGGTGTGGATGTATCAGGATGTAGCTACTGTACAAAGGTCATACTTGGATAATTCTGGATAGGAAAAAGCATCCCTTTCCTGACCTCCTGAAGAGGCAGCAATCCTTGGAGCCTCAGCAGAATGAATGGTTTCTATCACGCGGCACTAAAGTTCCCTCCTCTGGCTACTACTCTGCACAGAAGAGTTTGTAAGAGTTACAAAGAAAGTAATTCCTGCTAAAGGCATTAAAGCAAACAAAAGAGGCTCTTCATTCACAGACTTTACACGAGGACAAAAATAGAAGGAAGCTGAAGCTTTTCTACACTGGGGCCTGGTGTGCTTATGTACCATGATAAATCTTGGTTGGAATGCTCATTGAGTACCGTGCCAGGAGCCAGGAAACACACACCGCCACCAAGGACCATCTGAGTAAACACCACAGAGGAAAAACTGCTTCATGGAGTAAACTGTAAGAGTGACTGGGCAGAAAGACATCCCTTTACTGGATATCCTCAAGCACAAAATTTACTCATACCTTGAAATACGGTAGGATCAATATTAATTTATTTTCCTTTTCATGCCTCCGAGAATAAAGTTCAATTAATACATGAACCCATAAGAAAAAAGGTCATGACACTGCTTAATGCACAGGTCATCTTGCAGGAGTTCTCACAACCCTAATTACAATGGTAATTGAATTATGTTGTCTTAAAAGCTATAAAAATGCTAATTACCTGAGCTCAGTGTACAAACACACTACCAATGCAAAGCACAATCTCAGTCTCAAGAGTTAATTTATATTATGCTGCTAATAAGGTGGGAAAATGTGGTTAAACCTGCCAAATAGACTCTTCTGAGTGTGCTACTTAGTAAGACGACTTTTGAGAAGGACAAATATTTAAACATGAAATTAGGCATGTAATGAAATATTTCATCCAGTGAACTAGAAAGCCATAGCTCTACCAGTTACCTGCCAGTTGTAACATTCACCTTTCTGAACACTCACTTAAGCCTGAAAACCAAGCAAAATAGTCCACTGTGTTTCTAAGTTACACACTGTGAAGATGAGCACCAGGAAAGACTTGGAAAAAAGTCTTTACTGGCCCTCACTCTTTTGTCTGCATTTTATGCTTTGCCTTTAGGGCTTTTTTTGAACTTCTGAAATAGCTACCACTAGACTTGTGGGTTTGGTAAGGGTTTTATAGTTCACTTAAGGGCTCCTGAGGAAGTTAGCTGGCTTAGGAATTACTTCTTATCTTTCAGATATAGAATGATTTACGTGAACTCTGGTGTGACTTCAGTTCTGTACTTATCTGGTATCTGTGAACAAAGATTGTCGGAACACGTGAAATGTGAAAGAATCCTTAGAAAGACTCTTGTTGCTTAAGCAAAATAATTCACAGATGAGGCATACTTGATTATATTATTTTCAATCACTCTGCAGAATTACCTATTAAGTTAATTGAATTAGTACAGGTAGTAGAATTATCGATGTAAGGAAAAGAGAGTAAAATGCATCTATGCACTTGAATTTTGGATTAATGTGTGTTTCAGATGTCTTCTGTAATGTTGAAGTTGATTTTTTTTATTGCGGTTTCTTCAATGATGATCTGGATAATTTTGTTTGTTTGGTTTTTTTAGATTGTTGAAGATCAGAACTGTATAGAAATCTCATCATTCCTGACCATGATTAGTGTTACCTGGAGCATCTTCCTAGTTTGGACTAAAATAGGGCTGTTACTTGACATGGCACCTTATTCTGTTAGTGCCAAACCATGCCCTTCAGTATGTCGCTGTGATGTGGGTTTCATATATTGTAATGATCGCGATTTGACGTCTATTCCTACAGGAATCCCAGAGGATGCAACTACCCTCTTCCTTCAGAACAATCAAATAAATAATGCTGGGATTCCTTCAGAACTGAAGAACTTGCTTAGGGTGGAAAGAATATATTTATACCGCAACAGCCTAGATGAATTCCCCACTAACCTCCCTAAGTACATTAAGGAACTGCATTTGCAGGAGAACAATATAAGGACCATTACTTATGATTCACTTTCAAAAATTCCTTATCTGGAAGAATTGCATTTGGATGATAATTCTGTTTCCGCCGTTAGCATCGAGGATGGAGCTTTCCGGGACAACATCTATCTCAGACTCCTTTTCCTCTCTCGAAATCACCTTAGCACCATTCCCTGGGGTTTGCCTAAAACCATAGAAGAGCTACGCTTGGATGATAATCGCATTTCCACAATTTCTGAGCTGTCCCTTCAAGACCTTACAAATCTAAAACGCCTCGTTTTAGATGGAAATCTTCTAAATAATCATGGATTAGGAGACAAAGTCTTTGTGAATCTAGTCAATCTTACAGAATTGTCGTTGGTCCGCAACTCACTCACAGCCGCACCGGTGAATTTGCCAGGAACAAACCTAAGAAAGCTTTATCTCCAAGAAAACCACATCAACCGTGTGCCACCCAATGCTTTCTCTTACTTACGGCAACTGTATCGACTAGACATGTCCAATAACAATCTCAGCAATTTACCTCAGGGTGTCTTCGATGATCTGGACAACATCACTCAACTTTTTCTTCGCAACAACCCTTGGCACTGCGGGTGCAAAATGAAATGGGTACGTGACTGGTTACAGTCGTTGCCTTTAAAAGTGAACGTACGTGGGCTGATGTGTCAGGCACCAGAAAAAGTGCGTGGGATGGCTATCAAAGACCTCAGCGCAGAACTGTTTGACTGTAAGGATGATAGTGTGATAAGCACCATCCAAATCACTACTGCAGTACCAAACACGTTATACCCGGCCCAGGGACACTGGCCCGTTTCTGTGACCAAACAACCCGACATCAAGAGCCCCAACCTGAATAAAAACTACAGAACCACAGCAAGCCCGGTACGCAAAATCATTACAATATTTGTGAAATCCGTAAGCACAGAGACTATTCACATCTCCTGGAAAGTTGCACTACCCATGACTGCTTTGAGGCTGAGCTGGCTCAAGATGGGTCACAGCCCTGCCTTTGGATCTATAACTGAAACGATAGTTACGGGCGACAGAAACGACTATTTGCTGACGGCTCTCGAGCCAGAGTCACCATACCGTGTGTGCATGGTTCCCATGGAAACCAGCAACATCTATCTCTCCGATGAAACACCCGAATGCATCGAGACCGAGACGGCGCCTCTGAAGATGTACAACCCCACCACCACCCTCAACCGGGAGCAGGAGAAAGAACCTTACAAAAACTCCAGCCTGCCCTTGGCCGCCATCATCGGCGGCGCGGTGGCGCTGGTGGCCATAGGGCTGCTGGCCCTGGTCTGCTGGTACGTGCACAGAAACGGGTCCCTGTTCTCCCGGAACTGCACCTACAGCAAGGGACGCCGGAGAAAAGATGACTATGCCGAAGCGGGAACCAAGAAGGATAACTCCATCCTGGAAATCAGGGAGACTTCTTTCCAGATGATACCAATTACCAGTGACCAAGTGTCCAAGGAGGAATTTGTAATACACACCATTTTCCCACCTAACGGCATGAATCTGTACAAGAACAGCCACAGTGAAAGCAGTAGTAACAGGAGCTACAGAGACAGTGGTATTCCAGATTCAGATCATTCACACTCATGATACTGAGGGACGTGAAAGACTGGTTTGGGTTTTGTTGGGTTTTTTGGGTATGTTTTGTTTTTTAAAGAAAACAAGAAAAGACTGACTTAACAGTTGCTGTTCTACTGCAAAACACTGGATTAAAAGACTGACAAAGCAATGTACTGTACATTTGCCATATAATTTATATTTAAGAACTTTTTATTAAAAGTTTCAAATTTCAGGCTACTGCTGCGATTAATGTAGCGGGGATACCTGACCACAATTCTATATTTTAGTATTTTTTAGTAATTTGTACTGTATTTTCCTTGCTAATATTGAAGTTACAGACCATTTAACTTTTGTGTTCTACTGAGTAAGATGACTTGTTGACTGTGAAAGTGAATTTTCTTGCCGTGTTGAGCAGTCAGAACATTCATCTGAGATCCTTGTAAGTGTAAGCACAGACCATTTTTCACTTTGGTATCAATAAAATAATGTTGAACCTGGCAAATCAGGAAGATCAAAAAGTGGTTACAAAAACTCACAGAACTTCCAGTGTTGGGTCTATTAAATCTGTAAACCACAACAATATTCAATAAACAAAAATGCGTGTAGTAATGGGCAATATCAGCTGTCTGGATATATCCATTCAACAGTGGTAAAATCCAATTTAAATGAGAATAATCAAATTGATGACATGCATGAGACTGAAGCTTTTGACAAGTGTTAAAAAAACCTAATCCCTAGAGGAAATCATAATCAAATTCCTAACAAGGAATTAAAAAAGAAAAAAAAAGTGGTAAGCTCTACAAACCAAGGGGGTAGATACAGTTTAAGAATAGATTTTTGGTTATCAGAATCAGTGGTCTGTATATTACAGAGAAAATAGTGATGGATGCTCAAAGGCATTTGGGAGACAAGGGCAGGAAGACAAAGACAACACTTTGAAACTGCTTTGAAAAGAGAAAGGGCTGAAAGTGCAGTTTCACAAAAAAAAGAGAACAGGACAAAACCCAAGGCAATAAAAGCAAGGTCTCAAAAACTGTGGTCCCAAAGGTGAGCAGACAAATGGGGAATGCAGCTATTCTGAAGCATATACGAGTCTGTGTTCAGTATACTGCTGTTACAGTCAGGAATACTGCCCATTACTGTCACAGTTATCCAGAAATTCCTTGGTAAATCTGTAAGGTAACATGTTTCTTTCTGCCTTCCTGCTGAACTATGAGCTATTTCATGTTTAAACCCCAAGCCACTCTTTGTTGCAATAATCATTCTGTTTCTTCAACTAAAAACCAAAGTGCTTTGTACGCCCTTTGGCCAGTCTTGTGTGTGCCTTGATCCAACGCTACATGTATCAAGCTTTTAAAAACTAAGAAAAAAAGAAATAATAAAATACCCACTTTTTCATACATAACTTAACTATGAAAAATACTGGTCTTATTCATGAATGAAGTTGAAAAACTACTTCAAAATTGTGCTGCACCTCTGCAGTGCACTGATAAGAAACCCACTCGGAAACTACTATTTTTCAGGTCATGAGCTTCACCTCTCTCTGTGTTCAGGTTAACAGTATTACACTTGCAGGTTCTCTTCATTATTAACTACTTGGAAAAAAGTTTTCAAAACAGTGGACAGTGTGAACAATGAAAGGGAGGGAAGGTGTGGAGTTACAGCCCTCTGAAATACAATTTTAAAAAGAAACAGCAAATGAAAAATATTTAATATTTCAGACATTATCTCAGACAAGAAGGAATGTGTACCAAATGCAGTTCAACTCTATGAGAATATTAGTGGTGCTTGGCCTGTTTCCCTAGGAGTAGTAAAGAATGAGAGATGAGAAGAAGAGTGACCAGCACTGAGACTGGTTTCAGCAATCAGCCTGCAAAAGAATCTCCTACCAGGGACCCATCTCACCATGCCGACCCAAAATTTCCAGTAACACACTTTTTTTTCATCCTCATTTTCCAGATGTGCCCAGGGAAGTCCCTCTCCAAACTCCCTGTACCATGGAAGTGTTGACACATCACTTTCAAAAACGTCTCCTGCAGTTTCCTGAGCAGTAGAGGCACAGCTCTGTGCTTCCTTACTGACCTTACACAAACCATGTGTCCTTTGCATGGAGCCTTGAAGGGATCCATGGAAAGGGGAGTGTAATGCTAAGCTCAGTTCAGTGTAATGCACCAAACAAGACTATTTTGCTCTGTTGTTCCATCAGGTGCCAATCTAAGGAAGGGCAAGAAGTGAAGACTGAGCATGTGGAGCCGCATTATGCTGATGTGCAAAAAGCTTCCCAAGCAGTGGGAGGGAAAGGAAAATGACACGGAGGGACTGGACAGACCTGTTCTTCATCTGCTCTCACACAGGGGGATGGATCCCTGGTATCTGAGCCCATTTAGTGGCTGGGTCACTGGCTAGAGCGCCTAGCTCTTTGCCAGCAGTTCTCCAGCAACAAAATTAAACAGGTTTTGTTGAATTTTCAAGCTATTTAAAAACCTCTCTCCCAGCTGGCTCCAAATTTATGTTGTGAAAAAGGTAAAATTACATTCTGTGACTACTTTGCCTTCTGAGGCACCTAAGCCAGAAGTGCATGGTAATGGTATGTACCAACTGCAGTGATGTCACACAAGGTCATAAGAGTATAAAGAAGTTAGCATTTGATGAGATAATTGTGTGAGAGTTTTAAGTAAATTGACTTTTCATGCAACATTTTTATCTGTGAGGCAGTAGGTACAAATCCAATGCAACTGCAGTAAATCAGCCCAGTTATTCCTACTTTTACCTTTCACCAGCAAGAGTAAAAACCTGGACCAGGCTCTGTCTTCCTCAGGAAACCAGGTCAGGCTTGCAGGAGAGCTGGTGTCCTCTTACCACATGCGATGTCAATGCAAAAAATGGCACACTGGAGTGTACAAGACCTTCCTCGGGTTCTACAGCAACTTTTACTCCACACATATGTTAAAATTAATCTGGCAAGTGAAAGATTGCTTTCAAACTAAACTGTGTGTTTTTTCCTTTGGTTTATACAAATTTCTATTCCTCTCCATGTCAGGCCCATCTCTTCAAGACTGCTCCTTATCCTAGTGCTGCAGTTGCTGCATGCAACGCTCCCCAGCACCATCATAAATCCCTGCTGTTAGACAGGTATATGTGCAGGCAAAGCAGATTACTACAGTAGGCAGTTTATTCAACACGTTTATCAAAACAGCATTGATCCACATTAAATTTATCTCAGTTTTTGAATTCCGTGCTATTTGTGTGCACTGTTCACCATTTAATTGTGGAGCAAGGGGTGGGGGTATTTTTCAGTGTTGCCTAAACATATGTGACTCCACTTGATCAGTATTCTCCATATTCAAATACTTTTTAAAGTACCCTTTTAAAATTTATATTGCTATCCTGAATTGCCCACAGTTCTGTTTTAACTTGAAAGCTGTCACCAAAAACACCCTGGTACTTTGGAAACTGTACTCATTTTGTCTCATCTTGGCACCTTCCAGAACTAGGGCCAGGAGCTGGACTCAATGATCCTGATGGGTCCTTTGAACTCAGTATATTCCATGACTCTGTGAGAAACTTGCTTCATTTTTAATCTGTTATTTCCTAGCTTTCTACCAGAGCCTGATGTGCAGCAACTGTTAGGGTTTTCTGATTGTTTTGGGGTCTTTTTTTCTTCTGGCTTTAACAGTACCAAATTCAAAATATTATGGTCTTGGAACAGAGTTTCCATCTCTCCTGCTAATGCACTAGTGAGCATGCAAGCTATCTTGTGCCGATGCTGTACATATTGAATGTAGAGCAGCAAATGCAATAAAGCAAGAGCAAAAATAATAAAGGCTTATTTGCTATTAAAATAATTTACTGATTAAATAATGCAGTAAAGCATATATATAGACTTCCCTGCCGAGAGGATGAAATTTTTGCACGTTCACCTGCAGCTGAAGTTGGATAAGATCTTCAGAAGTGAGCTGGCAGATGCCACCTGCCTGGATTTATCCAAACCATGTTTGTTTGGGATAGTTTTGGGCAGAACCATAATTCACGTGTGTAGCCTCCACTTTCAAAATGCCTTAACCTTACTTCCAAATCCATATATTATTTCAGCATCACCTTGGGACTGATCTCTGTTTAATTAACTGTTTCTCTACTGATACCAGAACAGCCAGACCTTTAAGCCACAGGCCAGCCAATAACCATCAGTGATTTTTTTTTTTCAAAGTATAAAGTTACTCCATACCTGAAGAGTTTTCATCTTCCAAACTAGCCCAGAGTGATTCCATTAGAGAGAAGAAGCTCATTGACTAAATTCAGACATCAGAATTTTGCCTTTTTTTTTTCCTTTTCTTTGCAAATGAATTTAATTTTGGGGTGGTGGATAAGAGTCCTACCCTTGTGATGAAATTAGAGCCCTTTCAAACACTCTGAAGTTACAATCATGACACAGGTATTAATTTCTGGACACAACTGCGTTAAAAATTTTTCCTTTGGGTAAACATGAATGTTTGATTTAATAGTTATTTCATCAAATGATTTCCTGCTCCTCTGAAAACACCTAGATCAAAGCAGAACGTGGATCTCAGTGAAAGGGTGGCAAAGCAGATGCTCAAAACAAGCATCACCTTGCTTTCTCAGCACAGGACATCAAGATACTCAGCATGGTCATCTTTAAGTGATGCCTGAGGAACATTTCTCCCCTGGGGAGAAACCAAGACACTTCAAATGGGTGTTAAATAAACATTCTCTGGATTTTTGATGGTCTAAGGCAAAGGCATACAATACACATTCTGGCAACCAAACAGATGTCCATCATAAATGCCCTGTGCCTGAAACCTGCAGGTCGGACTGCAGATGTGAATTTCCCAACATCAACTGCTTTTCAGAGCCCCTTTTTGTTTCCTTAGGATGAAAATGTAATGGAGTCACAGCATAAAACCCCTCAAGATTAACAACATGAGCTGAAAACATCTTTTTGATATCTGAAGCTGGACCTTCTAAGCTTAGCAAGAACACTCATAAATAAGTTATAAAAATAGAAGGGTCTTAATAGGGCTAATTAAGTAATCTGACTTGTTCAAGCTGGTTGATAGTGTTCATATAGGCTGATACTCTGTCCTGAATAGCCCTCTTAAGTCATCAAAAACAGGGAGCAGATCATACCCAAGTGCTAGCACACGCTCCTGTCCCCTGGCTGAGCTTAAGGAATATCTATCTATAGACAGGGCTGTGGAAGGTCTGATTGTTCAAGCTCCAGGGGCTGCACCACGTTCTTTAATCACTAACTGTGGGAACATCATTTACAAAAGGATGAAATTATGCACATTATGCATAATTTAATGTCCCTAATTTATGCAAAATAGTTAAAAATTTATTTAGCTCAGAATTGCACATCCAATTTATGTAATACCACTTCCTCCAGTGGCCTTAGTCCCTGATAAATGCCTACCAGGAAACTGCCTTTCCAAATGAAAACAGATGTTTTTTTGTGGATGTAGGGATTAGTTTTGTTTAATAACTTTTCTTGTCTTTTTTTTTTTTTTGTAATTAAGAACAATAAATAATTTTATTCCAAATCTCTGAGTTTTAATGGAATACAAGAGTCAACTGGTTTTTAAATTAATTACAATTTTAAATTAATGCCCTCAGACACAGCAGGTGCTGGTGTGACAAAAGATGTCCCCACAAACTCTGCTTTCCCATCTCACCTCACAATAATGATTTCCAGGGTTTTAACTTGAAGCCTTGCTTTTATTGCAAGGATTGCAAAGAAGTAATGGAATCTGCTTTCACTATTGTAAGATGAAAACTGGAGACCTCTAAATTTTGAGAGGCACAGGAGCAGTTGTGTTTCCATAATGCAGGCATGGCTGCCTTTCAGGCAAGCTTACACACAGGAGGCCACGGCAAACCTAAGCCTTTGTCCACCTCTGAGCCTGCTGCATTCACAAAATTTCCTAAATTACTAGACCAAGCATCTGCAGCTCCAAGAGGCAGTAAGAAAAAGCCTCCTTACCTTCCACATCATCTTCAGCTACCGGGTTGTGGGTGTAAAGTGGAGTTAATTTGGCTTCCTTGGGTGTTGTTTTTTCATGGATTCAGTGAGGAAGCACAGAACTAACAGTTTTTAAAAATGTATATCCTTATACCAAAGGAATGCTGACAAAGCAGAGGATTTAAGAAATGATTTTTTAAACCCTTATTCCAGAATTACATCCCAAACACAAGCCTGTGTAAACCCTATGCACTTCCTGATTGTGTGTATAATATGCTCACCCCCTGTTTAAGCTGCATTCAATGGACACAAGTTATTTGCATTTCACTCCTCCTCAAACTATTTTCATTTTCTACCAAGTTTTAGCAACAACATAAGAATGTGGATAGGTACAGAATTTGTGGTATTTTGTTTGTTTACCTGGTTTCAGTAATCTTCTTGAGAAACATTAAGACACTCATTTCCAAAGCCTGATGGAATAAATTACTGCCCACGAGGAACATGAGCTCATTAATAGAAAGAAAGCCATATACAGGGAAATGCTAACCCAGTGAGTAAATACAGTTTTAGGGCATTAGCTGATAACACAGAACCTCCACCTAATGTCTTTAAAGCAATTATTTTACTTTAAGAACTCCTTAATGGCATGTAACCTACTTCACCCACTAAAACCCTTTTCATTTCTCCCTGATACAGAAATTACATACTGCATGCTAAAATAAAAATTAAAAACACCACAGTACTCCCAGCTCTTGGAAGGTTTTCTAGTTGCTGAAATTCAGCACTTTGCAGCCCAATGAAGTAAGCAGTCAGGAGAGTATCACTGGGGGAGCTGAATTGCTGACCTCAGGCAATTTCCTTGGATAAAGGAAGAACAGGCAGGGATGGAACTGCATGTAGGACCTCACCAGCTCCACCATGGCTATCTCAGACAGACCCTCACCTATCCCAGTTACACACCTTGGTGCTTTTATCTGCGTGAAAATTTGTAAATCCCTTTAAGGGTCAAAAAGGTTGAGCAGCAGCAGGACAACCACCATCCTTTCTTCTTTTTCTTTTGTTAATTAAATAAAGTTCATTGAGAGAGTTTGTTCAGTAAACAGGAGTGTTATGCATGTAAAAACCTCTTCAGTGCAAATTGTTGATACATAGTGGAATAGTGCTGAACCCTCCTTAAAGAGTTTGCACTTAAATCCAGGGCAGGCACATCATAAAATATTTTCCCTGGAAATCTCCACTATTTCCTGAACTTACAGATAGATGATGTTAAGGGTGAGGGGAACAAGATAAGAATATGTTCCTAGGAAGTTGTTCTCACCACTGCTGCTTTCCTGTGTTCCATATGTGAATTTAGAAGTCGAAATAAACAAGATCAATTAAAGAGAATTTTGGAGGAGAGGTGCAATACCACAAAATCCCATTTCTACTACTGAGAGTTGAATTATGCTAAACAACTACTTGGTTTATCATAACTTATCTGTCTCAGGAAATGCTCAAATCTTTCATTATCTGCTGGCCTAGGGACAGAGCTGCACAGATCAGAGCATTCCTTGGGTACAGAGTCATTAAAAGGAGCCAAATATACCTGAACAAAACTAATAGGGACTGGTTTTGTCAAAAAAACCAAAAATTGTCCTAAATTTCTGTCTTGTCCAAAACATTTTGTCCCAAACTCTGAAATATATTACTATCCCACACTATTCTTAAAACAAACAAACAAACAAACAAAAAAAAACCAACAAAAAACAAACAAGCAAACAAAAAAAACCCAAACAAACAAACAAAAAAAAAACCAAAAAAAAACAAACCCCAAACAAACAAACAAACAAACAAACAAACAGCTTATCTTTCAAGCATGGAAGATTTGATGTAATGCCCAGCTTTACCTGTAAAGTAAGTTTTAAAGGTTTTGCTTATATGACTTCATACCAAATGCTATGATGAGCACATGTTAATTGAGGACCTCCCCAGTGTTTTTTTAATATATGTTCTGCACAGAAGTAAATGGTTGTTTGTGCAGTACAGTTCCCACCCATCTTCCCTTCCCATTTTCCCTCTGTTACCAATTGACTTCTTTAACACTTGTATCATTTTAGTCATTAAATACTAAAAGTGCAAGAAGTGGTTTGTCCAAATTTTTTTAGGGTCTTAGAGATGTGAGAGGGAAAAACAGAGACATTATATTAGGATGCTAATCAGAGGGAAAAGGGTGCTATTGTATGCTGCAGAGAGATTTTCCTTGTTCTTACTGAAAGGAAAAAAAAACCAAAAACCCCAACTTTCACAAACACAGCTATTTTGACAAAAGGACCTGCTCAAGCAAGAAACACATCTTGTTCCCCAAGCAACCACACCACTTTGGGAAGGGAGGGGAAGAGAGTGTCTCTCTTTGATATGGATTTGAGGGTGATATCCTGTATCCCATAAAGAAGCACCCTGCTGGTAGAGTCAGAATAAACTGGATTGTCTTAATACCCATTTTAAACTCAATGCTGATGTTGCTGCAAAACTAGGGAGCAAAGCAACTCAGTCTCAGGGACTTCAAATAAACCCCCAAACAAATCAAAAAACAACCAACCCTGCAAAATCCTCAAAAAGCACCTATCAAAGTGATTTCAATCCAGTGATCCGGTACACAGTCAAAGGATGTAAGCTCGTCTAATCCCACCCTTTGAGCTCCTCCAGGCTCCAGCCCCCGTTGCCATGGCCCAGCTGACACCTCCTGCAAAGGACAGGAGCCCCACAGGCCTGAGGGCTGCTGGCTGTGGGTTTCACTCTGCAAAAACAGCTTGGGAGGCAAGGAGCATGAACGGCACCCATTCCAGTCCAGGAGGTTTTATTACAGTGAGTTCAGCTCTGGGCAGGCTGCCATCATCAGCATATTTCTGACAGGTATTTTATTTTTCCTCCACAGAATACCTAACACTATTGAAAGCACTCACTGCTACATTAGATACTGCTGGTTTATTTAGATAAAAGAAAATAAAATTTAAAATTACCTACTGTTCTCCTTTGTGCTAATAAAGACTAACTTTATCCTTCAGTATAATCCTGCCAAATCAATTAAAATGCATTCAGTAGGTTGAAAGGATACTAGTGAAGTATTAACAAAAGCTCGGTTTGGATTATGCAAAATTTTTGCAGCAATTGACTGATGCAAAGATTTCTGTGGCAATACTTTCAGGGAAAGAAAATAAATCTAGCTCTTCAAAATGTTTCTTACTCTGTTTTGCTCAGCAGCTCTAGGAAGTCATTAGGTCAAACTCCCACAACACTGACCTCTTTCTGAGGTTTGCAAGTCAATGTGTGAGTGATGAGTGGAGTCTCCCATACTCGTTCATGGAAATCTCTACAGTGCTGCTATAAACTGGTGCTTAAGGATGTTAAATATGAAAACGTCTAAAAACAGAAGCAGCTCATGTCTGGGTACACTTGGGTGCATCACCTTCAGCTGAGGAACCCATCTAGGCCATGCCTGAGCCTTCCCAGGAATGGAGGAGAAGTCCTGAGGATGAGGAAATAAACCATGCTAGGTGTCAAAGGGGGCTGGAGACCTGCCAAGGCATCTGTTCCAATGTCTCACAACCAGCTAAAACGCCACTGTGGAGGGGAAAAACCAATTCTTCCCCTGCTGAGAAGGAGCTCCAGCGGGTGCAGTTACCTGTGCTAGGTCTGGTCAGCAGACAGTCAATACTGCTTCCTTTGCAGAAAATAAACATTGGGATAAACTTTCATCTGTCAAACAAGCCAGGGATCATGTTTTCTAGCACTTTCACATTTGTAGGAAGCTGCCTCTGACATCTCCCCCCAGGGCTTGATCATACAACGAAGGAAAAGTAGGGAATTTTAAAGACTCTGGCAAGCGTTTGGTCTTTCAAAATGTCATCGCTAATCTCTCCATCATCCAGCCTGCTCGGTAATCAAGATAGAGGAACTGTACAAGTGCAAATTAGTGTCACTTATGTCCTGAAAACAAGTAAGAAAGAGGATATGGAATAAGTATGCCCAAAAGCAACATCAAATTTATTCTCCATGATCAGATGAGAGATTTACTGAAGTTTACTTCATCTTACACAGAAGAAAAAAACCCCAAACAAACAAGAAGATATCTCTGTGACATTTACCATCTGGCTAAGCAGGTTAGCACTGTATTATTGCTGTACTCTGCTCAACAGCAGTGAGAAAAGGGAGGCAGGAAGTGGTCCTGGGCTTTCACAGCCATTTTCAAACACTTCCAAGATAGAACTCGTCTTCTGCAAGATCTGATTTTGGTTTTTTTTTCTTTTGGGTCCATTAACAGAAAAATTAACAGTAGCACCAGGATTACTGTAGGACATTATGCATCCCAGTGACCTGATATGAGCAAACAGAATAAATTTTTGGGGGGGGTCATCTGCTGAGGTGCAGGACAGACATCTAAAAGCAGCTCTGTTACCATCCCGAGATGCCTCTCTTTGAAAGGAGGGCAGCAGCGCTGTGAGCCCACGGATGAGCAACCTCAGCACAGGACTGGGAGAGCACGTGAAAAACTGCCAATGTTTCCCTGAAGCACTGAAGCACAACAGGGAAGCAGCCAATTCATACGTGGGCACTAGGAAGTTGTCCAAGACCTTTAAACTCTCATTCTTCTGGGAGCTGACCCAGATTTGACTATTACTCTAATGGTAAAAAAACCACTCGCTCCTTAATACCTGCAGTACATCATTATATGCTGATGATGCAGGCTCCTTGAACACTGCAAAGTGCTGGGGATATTTGTTGTTAAATCCACAGTTTTGAAGGAATAACCATTGTACCTGCCTAGGAAAAAAAACCAGTATTTCCTATATGGGGAAAGGCAATGGTGTTAAATGCAGGTATTTCATGTTAGAACAAAACTAGCAGGAAAAGGGAGCCGCCACTTCTGCCCACTCCTCCAACCACAGTGATCAACTTACACATTCCAACTTTATTTAAAAAAAAAATGAAAATGCTCTGTGTCCAGAACAGTCTTTTTTCAAATGTGCTTTGTAAGGCTTTTTTTGTAACATTCTTTCTTTACTAATGTTTTTTAAATGTTCTTCTAATCAGTTTGAAAGGGACCAGTAATTTTTGGCTCAGCTCTAGCAGCAATAGAAGGAATTAGCACAACATGCCAGAGGAATGTAAAATGTGCTAACCAGATATGAAGTCAGCTACACAATACTGAAATCCATGCAAGTCCACATCAGATTGTCTGTTTAACACTGCAGAATTTGTGATATTTACTCTGCCATTCAAGAACAATCTTTACATGACACTTACCCTGATCTCTCAAAACCACATATTATATACACAGCCATAGTACAAATGGGAACACTGGTGCTCTAAATCTCTTCTCCATTTTATTTGAAAGCATAATGTATAATAATAAGTTATTTTTCCTTTAAAATTACATTTCATTAATCTCTGTCCTTTAAAATAAAGATACAAGCATGTGGCCAGATATTTTTCTGTATACAACATCATCATTCTTATGATAATATTAATAGGTTTTTCAAGCAATTTCTGCTGAGCAGCCAAAAGTAAAGAGTGAGCAAATTACAATACTAATACCAATGTATTAAGCTACTTTCAAATGCCTTCAGCTTCCCTTTTCTTTCTGATAGGGCCATTTGATAAAGCAAAACTGCAGATGTTCAGCCCTTTGTTTATTAAGGTAACTGTGGCTGAAAACGAAATGGAAGTGACAGCACCAGGGCTACCTCGCCTTGCCAGCAGCAACGCTGTGCTGGAGCAGTTGCTGCTGGAGGAAATTAAACTGTAGAAACTCTGAAGGATGACATTACTGGGGAGCTCTGCAATTCAGACTGGCAAGGAGACAGGATTGAGAGCCTTGGAGAGCTGCCACCACCTCCCTTCCATGAACCACAGTGTCCCTTTCCCACTATGCTGTTTTCTGGGCTGTACAATATGTTTTCTTAGACCTGCCACCCATATGGGCACTTGGACACATTACACCAAGTCAATCATGCTGGCCACTCCTGGTATAAACCAAGCCTGCCACGTTTATACCTCTGTCAGCACTAATTCTGCTGCTTTTTGAGGAGGTGACAAAACTCTGCTGTGCTGCAAGCAGAGGTTTGTCGCAGCCAAGTGAACATACTGTGGGTTCACAAGACAAATAAAAGCTCTCAACTTTTATTTGCAGGTTGTCCTGCAAAATTCTCTCCTTACAGACACATCTATTTCACAGCAAATTTAGAGTTTTTTAACTTTCCTAAAGCAGGTAGTTATGAAGGCAAGTGATGCTTGGTCCTTAGGACTGCATTTTAAATAACAAAAGCCAAAAGGCTCTGATTGATCAAAGCTTTTTTAAAAATCAGAAGATCAACTGTTTCACGCTGCTTAAAATAAGAGAACAAATCCAGGCAATATTTTCTATTTCCCACTCCTACTCTTAGAAACACATGTGACATTTATAACCTCAGTGTAAAAGCTCATTAATACTCTACTCTGACCTATTAAAAAGGGTTATTAACTTAACACAATAGGAGACATTCTCCAGGAAAACAGGCAAGGCAAGGAGAGAACAGCTCAAGATAAGGCACCTCTCCACAAACAGGCTCAAAGGATGAGATCATTAAATGAGTGTTAAAAGCGTCTAACATTTTTCACCTCCTCTCTGCTCATTTCAAAACTAACTTAAAACCACAGAATAAAAGCCCAGCAAACACCCCAGTCAATTTTAAAAGGCAATTCTCTCTCAAAGGGCTGATAGCAGGCAGGGAGTGGGAGAAAGGTTTATTTTAGTTGAGTTAATCTGACAGACTGGCACCTACTCAGAGGTGTTGGAAGACGTCTGGCGCATCCACACACCCACCAAGAGCAGCACTAAATTCTTAAAGAAGACAGGGCTGCCTATGCATTAAGTTCCCTTTTTAAGTACTTCTCCCTAGAAGCTTTGTTCTTTCTTTTCAAAGTAATCATTTAAAGTAAGCTCCCAATAAATGTGCGCTTTTTTTTTTTTTTTTGGGGGGGGGGGGGACAGACGGACCGACGATGACAATGAAGACACTTCTAACACTTAACCTTGGGGTTTGGTTTGCCAAAACTAGCAAATGCTCAAGCACAGTGCCCATAGAAGCACCAAAAAGGGTGAGAAATCACCTGCCTGCCAGATGAAGTGGATATTCACATCCCATGCAGCCTTCTAAACCCATCCTTTAGCTTAAGTAACTGTGGTTTGCTTGGGGTATTTTTCCACCATAAACTTACAGAAAACAATCCTAGTTCCTCTCAGCTTATGCTTTTCTAGGCTGAAGCCAAGCTCTTCCAGGCTACTGGCAAAATGCTGGCTGATCCTTCCATCGTTATCCTAATTACCCTTCCTTGACCTGTGGCTGTTTAAACTCATCTTCCTAAGCACAGATAGGACACCTTCATTCCTTACTGCTCCCAAACGTGATGTTGAGCTTATAGAAGGAATTCATATTGTCTGTCCTTAAGCACATGACATTATCCTGAAACCAATTAATGGCAGAGGAAAGCAGCTCTTCTCACTTAATAATCCAGTCCTCCTCCACCTTGCCAGTGTCTCTCAGCTTTGGAGTTGGCAAATTTATTTAGCAAGCTTTTAATTCTTCTGTAAAGGCTGCTAATGAAAATATTAAATAAAGCACGATTTGATCTTTGAAGAGCTCCAGCAGTACCTTTGCACGAACTTGCACCGATAAAAAGGTTATCAAGAATGACAGCATTGAAAGACTCCAGTCTTTAAAGGTATCTTAACCACCTCAAAAGCCCTTCTTGCAGGAGACAGGATTACCATGATGCAATCAAATGATGTCCAATTATCTCAAGTATTTTGAGCATGTGTGCCAGCCACCCGCCCCAAAGAAAAACAAAAACTGAAACAACACTATTTGACATACACAGATGCAGCAAGGTCAGTGACCACTTTTACTCAAAGTAACCCAGAAAGAAGGTCATTGTCATCGTTTCCTGGTTCCCCCAGGATGTCCCTCTCATCCACAAGAAGATGCTTTCTTAGCATCACAAAACAGCTTGCAAAGCACAGATGCCCTATGATACTGCAATTAGCTAATTTCCTATACTGATATCTCTTATACAGCGAACAGCATTTTAATTAATTCTTTAAATATATATTCCTCCAATAGGTTGAACCTTAATTAAAATTAGAAGTGCCTGATAGCATCTTCTTATCTGGTTACAGACACATTTTTTTTAAATTTGCGGTGATGATATCGCAACCACATTAAAAGGAATATGTATTGAATTTTATGTTCTTTCAGGTCAGCATAACACTAAGAAAATTAATTCAATCTGCATTTACACTCACAGAATCTCTCTCCTGCTTCACTAATAAATATTTTTGCTTTGTTTCAAACACAAGTTTTACAAAACTGCTTTAAACTTTGCCCTGGGCACATCTCTGACCAGCAGAGATCTGCTTAATCTCAAATTTCATTAGTTATTGCTTAATTAGAATCCCATTTGAAAGAAGTTGAATAAAAATGGACTATTTAATTATCATGGGACATGAAAGAGGCAGAAAGTTCTTTGTAATCCAAGCTGCTCCTCAGCAAGTTTTTATCGTGTTTATCACAGACATCATACGTGACTTTACAGTCTATCTCTCTCTCAGCTCTGCATCTCCTGATGCAGCTCTTCAGTCGGCACATCTGATCTGCCACTACTCCTACATTCATCTTCACACAGCTCCCCTGGCATCATGAACACCACAATCCCGTGGCTGGGAGACACGTTCTTGCAGCCCAGCAGCAAACCAAACGCTTCCCAGGCCCCACCCTGTGCTTTATCACACTTTAAACCAAAGGAGCAGCACAGCAACCAGGGGAAAAACTCCAGCAATACTGTTCAGCTGCAACAAGTGTACAGCTAAACAGGAGGTCTTCTCAAACCTAGAAGGGTTTATTACAGCTCTAAAGCAAGCATGGCTTCTTTGGTACTAGCACTACCCTTAAATATTGATTAAGAAACTGAAGAAACTTATCCTGAGTCTCTCTAAACTGCAGCCTTTTCTCTTTATAGCCAACCAATTAACAAAACCAGCAAGTTTACAATGCAAGTACAGAATGACCAAGTTAGTATCTATTACATGCACAACTAAACACCAAATTGTATCAGTATTTCCCCTTGTTCAGGAAGCATTTACACACGAATGCCAAATTACATTCTGTTTTCAGGCTTGGTCATCCAATTATAATTTCAGCTTTCTGATATAAACAGAATGTGCTCAAAACCTTCAATTTATCTGAGAAGGATTCACAAACTTCAGTCATGTCTGAAAGCACTCTCTGAAATGCTTATTTGTGAACTGTAAATTGAAGTGTTACTGCTCTGTATTATGCAAATGGCCAAATTCTAGCATTGTAACAGAAGCAATGAGCTTGTTATCCCGTCAGTCCTGCAAGCAGACACCTTCTTAGAACATAATTTCCAAAACTGCTTGTGTGCTCCCTTAACTGTACTAGTTTTGATACTAATGAAGGATTTACCACCAACTTAAACGAGATGAGTCACCCAACAATGAGCACTTCTGAAAAGCTGACCATTGCCTTTAACTTGGAATGCAAACAATATCCTCATCAAAAAAATCCCATCAGAGCATTTATGTTAACAAACACAGGATATCCTGAGAAACAGGAAAGTAAGGTAACAGGTATCAGGACTCTTGCTAAATAAGCATCACATGGTGCATTCCATCAATGCAACAATTAGCTCTGCTTGGGTATTCAACAACCAGTTTTAGTTAGACAAATGATATAGCTAAACAGTTGTACGTGAAAAATAAGAGTACGTGCAACTGTCTTCAACTGTGATCACATATATCCTGACAGTCATCCTTTATGGAAAAATGATGCATATGGTGCGTGTGGGTGGACTGAAAGCACAACGGGACGAGCGTTACCTCACTGCATCTCCGCAAGGCAGGCCAGGGTGGAGGGCTCAAAGGAGAGCGGGCACCTGTCAGATCCATCAGCACTTCCATCAGTGCACTGGGATCAGCAGCTTGAGTCACGTGGATCCCATGAAACCCTGCGAGGTTACCTCATCCCTGCAGCGCTCATCACACAGCACAGAGCTGCCTCCCACCCGCTCCCACTCAGGTAACGCCTTGCAGGTGGCAGGTGGCACAGCACAGGCTGTGCCAGGGCTCGCTGTCCCACACACCCAACGCTGCCACTGGCACACCAGCCATGCCACGCCGAGCAGCTGGACACAGGGTCCACACCTCCTGCAGGCCTGGCAGTGCCCAACAGCCAGCCAGGGATCTGCTCCATGGAAGGGGCAGCCCCAGGGACAGGACAGGTGTGCTTTCCACAACAGACGGTGCCATGACAGACATCCCACACCACCAGGGAAAAGCAGTCCTGATCACTCTGCTGCTACAGCACAGAGCCTCCTGGAGCCTTCAATCCTGGAATACTGCTGGAAGCAAACAGGATTCTGAAAGCAGGAACACATCTGAGCCCTCAGTCCATGCTATTTCATTCCAGAGCAGTTAGCATCATGTTTGCTTATAATCAATCCCTTTTTTTGCCTCATTTAAACTGACTTCATTTTTACAAAAAAAAGTTCAAATTTAATGTATTTCTTTAATCCTTCCCACAGCATTATGCTACTTTCTTTACAACTTGTGTTAGAGAGAAGCTTCCCGTATCTGTGCATTTTTTTCTTCAGGACAGAGGTTTCAAACACTTCTGTCAAGCTGAATAGAAATAGAAAAGAGCTAAGCTCTAGTGTCTTGGGATAAGGAAGCACTGATAGTGTTTGCATGCTGCAGCTGAAAACAATATACTAAGAAAGCATCAAGGGGTGTTTCTATCAGCAGACGGGAGCAGGGAGCAGAAATGAGGCTCAGACAGAAGGGAAGGAATTGATTTGGAACTGGAAGAGCCCCCTCTGTTTCCTTTCATTTTTCACAGCTATAAATTAGATATCCATCTCCATACCTGATTCAGGGGCTGTTTCAAAAGCTGCTAACAGGGTCTGCACAGCTTGCAGGCTTATGCATGTTATGTATGAACAAAGAGTCACCACCATCATTAAAGCCACAGCATCATCAGAGGTACCATCAGAAATTATGTTGGGGGAAAAGGGTATTTGAATATATTTTTTTCTTCTGAAATATCAACACATGCAGAGCTGGCCTGCAATCTAAATAAAACCAAGGGAGTGCTTCATCTTAAAATGCATTGATACTGCTTGAGTGAAGGTTGCTGCTGATGGGTTTTATGTGCATCTAAGCTGAGCCAAGTGAGCTTAAGACAATCTAGCAATTTTACCATTTACCATGCTGCAGTAAAATAAGGCTTTTCCCTTCTTCCTAATTATATTCTCAGACTGCACGACAGACTTATCTATTCCCACTACCCTATAAATGACAATGCTGTTGTAATATTTAGTAATGTATTTCCAAATGTTTTTTCAAAAAGCAAACAATGAGAAGAACAGCAAACACAGAATAAGAGGCTACTGTCCGTGCTTCCACAAACACTTGAGCCAAGTGTACTTACACACCAGCATAAATCAAACAGGCACAATCCAATTTAAATACAAGTCCTGCTAGGCTTTTTCATTAATGTATGGTTATGCTTTTGTCATCTTTTGACTAATTTTATTACATAATACTGAGAGATTTACTATATTACATTACGGCTCGGCTAGTCATAACAGAATTGAAAAAGTTAATTTTGTTTCCTTGTTTCAGAAGCTAGAGAGTATATTATGTCGTGCTGGTTTTCAATCAGTACATTTTTCTGAAATTCTCCTTTTGTTCCCTCTTCCCGTTCCACATTAAGAAATA
Source organism: Cettia cetti (assembly GCA_013401135.1). Classification (NCBI taxonomy): domain Eukaryota; kingdom Metazoa; phylum Chordata; class Aves; order Passeriformes; family Sylviidae; genus Cettia; species Cettia cetti. The sequence continues at coordinate 59,794 of VZUI01049383.1, read as the reverse complement.
CACCTCCTATGTACTATTGCTCTTTTAAAAAGCATACCAAAGAATGCTTCCATCTTTGTACAGGCTGCTTCTCAAAAAAAAAAAAAAAAAAATCATATCTTTAAATTTTTTAGTTTCTTGTCTATTTTGCTCCATCCTGTTTTTTCAGGGTCTCTGGTCAAGCAGTAATAGCTCAGCAGTTCAGCACTGACCTCATGGAAGACAAGATTACAGGGCCACAGTGGCTTCATATTTCCCTTACTTGAAACAGCACAAGTAATTCCACTTAATTTGGGGAGATACATTTCCAGGCCATTTTTGAAGACGGGAACATAACTCTGGGGGGCTGTTAGTAGTTTTTTGTCCTTTTTTATTGTCTTCCTTAAACAGCTGCTACAGAACACCATCAGAGGCAGGATGATGCTCTGCTCTGAGATGGCTGCACTCCGGAATGAATCACCACAGACAGAGCAGCACAAGGAATAAACCCTCTGCTGAACATTATGTGTGCACTTATCTCCATTTCTCTGTTTAACTGGCTTCTTCTCAGTTTTATTCTTAAGTATTTTATTCAAATTTCTTAGTTTCTCAGCACCAATATACAAGAGGACCCAGCCAGAGTACAGAAAACTGTCCATGGCAAAGACTCCTGTGCCTACATACCCAAACTAATATTGCTTCGAAATTCTAATCTAGTGTCTCAGCTGCTAATGAAAAAAAAAAAAAAAAAGAGATTTTGGCCCAGAAGGCTGTGTAATGTAAAGCAGAACAGAAAAAAAATCAAATAAGAAGACAAGACAACCATTATTACAGTGTGCTGCACAATAGAGCATGACACCGGTCAAAAACACATTTTAAAAAAATAGTAGTCCTGTTACTGATAAAAACACCTTCCACAACACAGAGTGGATAATATACCTATTATTTGGTATTTTCTAGCCTTTTTATTTGTAACTCATTTTAAAAGGACTGCTCAGGGAGTGCTGCTGGTTCCAGACTAATTACTTCCAGATTGTGTCAGATTTTCCCACACACAGAAACAAGCAGCATGCTGAATTTGGTCATGTCAAGGTGTTTCCATCAGCTGTTTCATAACCACTTTGGGAAATTCATCTAGATGCAATTATAGCTTTACTGCAAAGTTTTTGTTGTTTTGTTGTTTTTTCTTAAACACCGGACCACAAAAATCATGTTCCTCATTCAAATCCCATTGAAGTAAAATAGGATGGTTTCCATAGACTTTGATGACTTCTGGAGGAGGTTTCATAAAAAGATGAACAATAAATCTCTTCATCTACCAGGGAGAGAGGTTAATCTCTTATTCTTAATGCTTGCACATCAAAGGACTCCAGCATTGCACAGAATTGCTGCACATGAAGTCCAATAGATAGTTATATCATAGTCATAATTTGAAATGAAGAATAGTTACATAAAACACACCTCCAAAACTAATGACTTGGGTTCAAAAAAACTAAGCTCTTCTCTGTGAAGTAGCATGTTATCAATTCAAAGAGAGTAATCTTGAAGTTAGAAAAAATTACAAAGCCACTAATTTCATTCATAATTTTCTTTTAATTTCCCTACAACTAACAAATAGCAAACCTCACCTAAGTAGGGTGTACTTTTAAACCTTCAATCTGTCACAGAGCATAGTAAGACATATTTTCTCTCCAGATGACATAGTTGAAGGCAAACACCATTTAAACACCACTAGGAATGGGGGAATACTTTAAACCCTTTCCCAAGATGAGAGTTACATTCACCACACAGAAGGTTTTCAGCACAGTCCTCCTCAGGGGATACTACTCCCAAGAAGCACTTGGAAAGAAAATACTTGTTTGCCTGAAAGTCCTTTACAGAAACCTCAGTTCCAAACTCAGACTCAGGTGGTGCCACTTGTGGTAGAGGTGTCTTTGCAGCAGCCAGCCCCAGTAAGCTCAGAAACAGGGACCACAGGTGCATATTAAATACTAATTTCTTCTTTACTCAAGTATCTACAACCAACAAAGTGACAGTGGGGTCTCTAAGGGTCTCAATAATCTGCAGAATTCACAGCTTTGCTTTTGCCCTGAAACATTTGAAGCTGCTTCTGTTTTTCTGTACAGCCATGATTATAGGAAAGCAGCTGCCTTAATGAACCATAGAAAGTACGCTGGAAAAAAGAGGCTGGAGATGAGACCTTGTTCCGCCTTCTAAGAAGTTTCTTGGCCACTATTTCTCCTCCTTGTCACACACTCAGTCTCTGAAGTAAACACACATTTCACCTATAATACAGTGAATCACTCATAATTAAATATATAATGACACTGCATTCTACCTTTGTTAGAACTATGCTGGCAGTGTTGGTTTTAACTTTACATTTCAAATAAAGACTAAGTTCAAACAAATATTTTTTGCAGAGAAGTTTTTCTTTGAAGTTCAGAAAAACTAACAAGAGAGAGAAGGTCCTTAGGAGCCTTTTATTAAAACTAGAATTCTGCCCACTTCTTTCATTAGCAATGAGCCAATTCCCAGCATATTCTCATGCTGAAATACAAACTGCTGGCATTCTTCTCTGGCATTTGAGCAATGATTCCGTTGCTTCATTCCCAATGTGACAATTAATGTTTAGTATATACTGAATAATCGTATACATGATTGCTCACTATTATGTGGTTTGTTCAAACCAGGCCACGGTTAGCAGTGACTGAAAGTTATCAGAATATGGAAAATTAGATTATGGTTTCATTCCTTGGTAATAATTATATTTCTTTTCACTCTAAAAACTTGGAGATTGGTACCTGAAACTTCTCCTCTCTACCCCTTCTTCCAACTCTGTAAAAAATTAAAAGCACTTTTTCATGTTGTAAGCTCCAGCTGGAGCCTAAAAACAGACATGTAGCAGCAGAAGAAAGACCAGTTGGACTTGCACAGACTGCACTGCATTTATAAATTCATATAAGCTGCTCTGAGATTAACCTAGAGGAAAAGTCCATCCTTCACCACCAGCAATTACTCAACCTCTTCAGCAGCCATTTATTGGGTATGTTTTAATTTGTGGAACCCAAGACAATTGTTTATCATGTCATAATCTGGAAATAATTGTAGAGATTACAATATAATGAAATGGGTTTTTTTCTGATGGTTGGCAAGATTAATTATGTATTCACAGCATTAAGAAATTTTCTATATGTATTTCCTATGACTGTTTCAGTTGGGGTTTTTTTTTCCAGTGGACCAAAGAGTCACACAAGTACAATAATGTTGGATGTGCAAACACCAGAGGCAAATTTGGCAGAATCAATGTTTTTAAATGTATCAACCCAATAAAATGTCATTAAAACAACAGATCTTAAGATATGGAAATGAGAAAATGCAAAATTGTTCAATAACCAAGGAAAGCATCAGTGTAAGAAAAACCTTTAATACATGCAGCCACAACTGGTTTTATTTGCTTGCTTCTCTGCTGGCAGTATTGTAATAACACTGATGATGTTCAATGTGCTATCATTTTTTCCCCCACCTGTGCCTTATATCTGAAAGAAAACACAAGGAACTGCAGAGGAGGAAAACACATTCCACTGAAACCAAGAGAAGTTCACGTCTGAATTAATGAAAACAGTATTTCACTCCAAGTTGAAGTGATTTGCCCCAAGTGGCACAAGGTAGAAGCAGAACTGCTGGTTGTAATCCACTCCCTCGACTCCTCCTAAGTCACTCCACCAGATCCCTTACTTGCCTGTGTCTAAACAAGACACATGTTACAGTACACACCAGCCACTGGCACTCATCTGTCCCCCTCTGGATTTAGTCCAATACTCCATGTAACTAGGAAATTACCTCACATTTCATATTTCAGGTGCAGAGCAGGAAATCCATACACACCGCAAATAATGCAGAAAATCCTTCAACCTCTGCTTCTCATACTGAGAATCCTTTCATAGATTTCTGAAGGATTCAAGTCTTCAGTTTTCTCCCAAGCACTGCCATAACCAACCAGAGCATCACTAGAGCTTCAGCGGAGTAAGAATCAGCTCCCCCAAGTGCCACATTGGAAATGCATTGACACCACCATGCAAATACTCAAAGTCCTTTTCCCACTCAAATGTGCCCCAACAGTTTTCACTGCTTTTGTCCACAGAGCACACACATTTTGCTATGACTCAGTTATTTTACTTTTTAGTGCATATCCATAACAGACCAAATTCTGTTCGTGTTTCTCTCCAGATAAGCAGCTCCAGTAACCACAAGGAATTACTGATGGCAGAAAGCAAGTAGAACTTGCCCCAGTTTCCTTAACTGGCTAGATTGAAAATCTGTCCAATTAATCCTCCTAAAAAAAAAAAAAATCCTACTAATGCACTTAAAGTTATAGCTCCAGCACTGAAAGCCTCCTAGCCAAATTCTGCCAAAGATCCTTTAAGGATCCTTTAAGGAGGGCACTGGGTTTTACCACTTACTTTTGGTCACTGTGGGGAGGCCATTTACTTATAGGTGTGGGGGGGTATGGTGTTTCTTTTTTTAAGAACACTTGTAAATATTAGTAGTTATATACCTTCAAGATCAATAAAAACCTGTTGGGAAAACTCACACCAAAGGATTAAACTTACTGTGAAAGAATGCAACTCACTGCTAGGCATCAATTTATCTTCTAAGTTAACTGAACATCAGACAGAAATTGTGCAACATGGAAATTGTGCAAAACCACAATAACCATCATCTCAAACAATTCATTCCCTGCATGGGATGTGGTAGGGTGTCCAAACATTCTCACTGACTTGTCTTGCATAGAGAAGATTTTGTTTTCTGTCAGCAAGCAGAAGCTACATAACAATTATCCTCCGTTCCCTACAGCATTTGTTATCCAAATTCTCTCATCTCAGGGACTGCCTGACACTTGATTCCGAAAGTGTTTAGTCTTGGCCTTTTAAAAAAAAGACAAAGTGGTAAATTAATAGGAAAATCTTAAATAGAGAATGCAAGAAGTCCTGAATATTCATGCAGAACATCAACTGAGCTGAGAAAAACCATCGAAGAGACAGTCGAGGAAATAATACAAGCTGGCAAGCTGCTCCTGGACTTCAGCTGCCCCTTGCTGACTTGAGAGTGATTTCATCTTTCCTCAAGACAGCACCAGTTACACATGAATGCTTCTGAGTGCCAGCCTTGTTAAAGTTTACATTGGTACCAGCTCCTATAGCCAATGCAAAATTAATATTCAAACTTCAACTGAGAAGACTGTCACAGTTGCTCCACCAGAGTTTGCATACAAGGAAAACAAGTGTTACAGAACAGGAAAATCACATTAACTGTGTTCTCAAATTGCCGCTCTGAGCATTGCATACTAATGTATTAATATTTGTTTTTAAAATAAGCATCTGCTACTGGAAGACTGGAAGAGAACAGAAAAACAGATGTTACCCAAAGCACCACAACAGTTTAGGAAAAGGAAGGCTGTGGGTCACTGGCATCTACCTGTCTGTCCACTGTCAGGGAACAAGGACATTAAAGCTGAACCTAGTTAAGGCAAGACCAAAGGAGGCACTGGAAGAAACAAAGCTTGAAAACCGTTTCAGAGCCGAACTATTCTGCAAGTATTTAAAATACAGGTTAAAGGCAACTCTAGATTTCATAGAGCCTACTGATTCTGAGTGTACAGGGAGAAAAGAGAGATTTTCCTTCTTACCACTAATAAAAAGATCCTTGGCCACCTGAAGTCAGAAAGCACCTGATACTGGATCTGAGGCAATTGGGAGTTAATTTGTATTTTAGAGGCCTCCCATTCTCCCTCCTCCCTTGCCCCCTTGGGCTTGTTTTTCCTCTAGCCCAGTAGGGAAAGCAGCAAACACGTACACAGAGGCTACATGACTGTAAGCTGGTAAAAAGCTGCTAAGCTAACTGATGGCAAATCTGACCTTCCTAAAACGCTTGGCAAGAATTTAAGAAGATAAATATTATTATTTCAAGGAGCAGGATTCTCATAGATATCCCATTAAATGTTAGGAAGAGCAAACCACGACAGGGTGCAGCCTGCACATGGCCAGCAGGAGAGGGATGTGCCTCTGTAAGATCAACGAGAGTTATTCAGAGGAAATAGGTACATACAAAATATAAACCAACTTTATTTTAACAACATGCTGAATGTTCTCAAGTTCTCCACGTAAAAAGCATTTAAAGATCATTGTAATCCATTCCTCCTAATGTTTCCCTTAACTGCATTATTACTTTTTGCACCAAGACACATCTCAGCACTGCTTCCATACCTGACACCAGCTCCATCACAAAACCAAGTTCAGAGCCAATATAAGGAGATAAAAGCAATCACATTTCCACTCGAGATGATTCTGTCCCACATTTTATTTATTTTAGAAACCTCATTTTTTAAACATGTGAAATTACATAAGCAATACAATAGCTTACAAAGAGCAGTACTAAATTCTTCTACACCACCAGTCTTAACAGTGGGACAGGACTGTAAGTCAGCTGTGGTCCAAGTAAAAATGACCTGATGCACTTCTACTACAATACAAAGGTTTAAAACTTTTTTTTTTAATAAGTCATTTATGACTAAATGGAACAAGAGATGGCTAATTTGATTGATTCATATATACTAGTGGGCATTACTTAAGACAATAATATTTTATCTGAAAATAGATTAAAAATTACATTCCAGAATTCTAAGCTAAAGACTAAAATTTGCTCAATCACTCCCTTATACAAGATATGCAATTCAGGTGCTGTTTCAATTTTATTTAAGATACAAGATATATGCTATTAATATATTATTATTATATATTTTATATGTGATTTATATATTTCAATATATTTAAGATATATTTATATTTTTAAAAAGATAATCTTTAGCAAGCCCAAAAGCAATTTATCACTTAAAGCAGCATGCTGAGAATTTACCTGTCACCCTTAAAATAAATTGTTCCAATGTAATAAATTCTATTACTGATAAAGCTTTTTTTAATGACAAGCCACAAGGTCAGTAACCCACTACCACAGATTCCACTATTCTCCCTGAGTGCCACTGCAGAGATGGAGAACAGCAATGGAAATTATAACTCCGTGGCCGCAGTCCAAGGAATATATAGCAGCACAAGTAAGTTTCATCTTATTCTGGATCAATTCTATTTTTCTTAGGGACAATTTTGTATAAAAATCCAGCAACAGAAAAGCCAGACCCAAAATTATGCTCTCCAAGGGAAGGAATGCTCAGTAACAGAGACAGATGGCTTCGGCTCCTATGCTGCACTCACTCCCCCTTTTTCAAAAGTTCTGCTGCAATATTATTGTAAGGGCTTTGTAACTCGCTTGTTTGCATCTGTTGTCATATTTCGTGAGCTCTGTGCCTTCTGAATAGAAAAAAAAGTGTTTTGTTTTTGAAATGGGAGCAGATTTTGCTCATTTATCAGAATAATTCCGTCAATTGGGATACAACTATTTTCTCACTAAGAAAAATTCAAAGTGTAACATTATTCTATTCCTCCGCTGTCAACAAAAGCAAAATGGAACATTTTTTAAAATGGAATAATGCTTCTGGATCAATAAAGATCACGACCACACAAGTTAACTACCTCCAAAATGTGTTAGGTGGCCTTCTGTCTCTGAATACATGTCCATGTCCACAGCTAATTGGAATAACTTGGTCTTATCCAAATAAAATAACCTTTTACTACTGTGTAAGAGCTGCAAGACCCAAGGTAAACATCAGCTTAGTATTTCTGTAATGGTCTTGTCATGTATCTCACCTTGATTTGCTTTAAAACAATCACAGTTCATTTTGCTCGTGCACTCTGTTTATGCCATTTGCCTCCCTGTGCCCATAATTAACTGCACTAGTTTTAATTTGTATTAGCAACTGAAGGATTGTCTTCTCCTTTTAGCTGAATTTATGCACTACTTTTTGTGATGCTAAAGAGTATTTTGAAGTATGGAATATTTTGCTGGAATGAGTCCAGAGGAGGTCACCAATATGATCAGAGGCTGGAACACCTATCCTCAAAGACAGGCTGGCACAGTTGGGGTTGATCAATCTGGAGAAGAGGAGGTATCACAGAGACTTCACCTTCCCCTACCTTCAAGGGGCTACAAGAGGGCTGGAGAGGGACTTTTGACAAGGGCATGGAGTGTGATAGGACAAGAGAGAACAGCTTGAACTGCCAGAATGAAGGAAGGGTTAGGTTAGACACAGGAAAGAAATTTTTCCCCATGACGGTGGCGAGGCATCGGCTGCCCAGAGATGTTGTGGATGTCCCATCCCTGCGAGTCCTCAAGGTCAGCTGGTGGGGCTCCGAGCAGCCTGCTCCAGTGGGAGCTGTCCCTGCTCATGGCAGGTGACCTTTATGGTCCCTTCCAGCCCATTCTGTGGTTCTGTGACTCTAAACACTACCTCACATCCCAGAGTGTCCACCTCCCATCACGTCTCAAAATAAGCCCTTTTAATAGTTCCAGCTTTGACATAAACATTTTGTGACCAGGAGAGGCGTAGAAAAACCACTGGGTGTAACACCAGGCAAGAACCAGCGTGGTGCAACAAGAGTGACTCACACCAGCTGCAGCAGGACCTCACCTCTCCAACCAAGTGGAGCAAGCAGAAAAGTGACAATGGTGCAGTTTGTAAATGGACATGATACTCAGATACATTAAAAATGTAAAAGACAGAATGATTTGCAATGGATATGCAAAGAAAGAAGAAAATTTTGATTTTATGGCAAGTCCCATAACAACTAGGTATTAAGGTTACCCAGAATACACAGCAATTCATGTTTTGTCAGTATTTCAGCTAGCAGGAAAAAAAAAAAATCAAGTGAAGCCTGCTAAATCACGTGTGACCTTCTCTCTCCACATATCTATCCATCTATATAAAAACTTGGTGAATCATATAAAGTTGCCAGTAATGCTGAAGTCCCACTTTGACCATTTTATTTTTAATCCCTTTCCACATTACTCTCTCAAATTGAATAGAGGACATGTCAACTACCAGGCTTAATTTCTGTTCTCATTAGCTCCTACATTATGCAGATGTCAGGTCAGGAAGAACCGTATCAGATAACCAAAAATTAGTAATAATTAACCAATAGCAGTGCAGTTTGCCTGAAGAGACCTATTCTTTCCAAGTGGTAAATTATTTCTTAATTATCCCATTGAGATGGAGACTTCTAATTGCAAATACTCTAAGCAAGGAAAAAATATACACTGGGGAAATCCCAGATTATTAGCAACTGTGCAACTTTCTACACAGGTTTTGCAAGTAATAATAGACTTTTTCCAGCTAAAAAAAAATTATTCCTGGAAGACTGCTTCATCGATGCGGATAAACCTGAAATTGAAGTACACTGGGATAATGGAATTGTTAATTCATTTTTTTCACGTCCAAACACGATTTTTCCAACTCAAGAATAGATTGAAGTCAGACTTATTTTGAATGTGCAGATATAAGAAAATGAAATGGGTTTTGAGCAGCAAACATATTCTATTAGCTTAAAATTAGGTGACGTCAATATATACCTATTTATTTGGCACTTGAGAGGCACTTCATTTGTTCCAATACAATTTCACAGATCCAGAATTACTCCTGAGCTCTCTATCCCATCTTTCCATTACAGGGAGAAAAGGAGAGAAATTATTTAATACCTGGGAACTTCGAGATTTTTCCACTATCCATAACCACCAGATTGAATCACTTCTCACACAACAAAAGAAAGGAACTAAAGAAGTCCTAAAATCCCCACCAGGACCAGAGTAACCAAGATTTTGGAAACCACGTTTGTGGCCACTGTTGAGCATGGCAGCTTTAAATATCCCCACAGTTCTGGATTCAGTGGTCAGCAGAGCACAGTTGGGCCAGTGCTGTCCCCGGCCCTGCCCAGCCCAAAGGGACAACACAGAGGGGAAGAGGAGCTCTTGTTTTTCGTGGTTCAACCACAGAACTGGTGCTCAGCATCCTCCTCCATGTCCTAAGAGCCCTTCAGCTGCACCTTCATCTTCCCCACTTTTTTCTCCTAAATAAACCCAGCTGCTTTCTCAGGGATCAGGCCCTAATTGTCCCTCAAACTGAGCAAAATTAGAAGTATTTGTCAATGTTCTGAGCATCCCTTTAAGATGCTTCATGTAATTTAGATGATCTGTAATATTTCCTTGCCCCCCTGGGAATAACATTCTCAGGTGGCCCAAGACAGCAGTAACATTACACCCTTAGCACATTGATTTCTGAGACCCAAACACCCTGCACCAAGCATTTAATAAAAACATTGGCTATAAAATCCTAATGGTTAATTTGTCACTTCCAGATTTCACAGCAAGCATTATCATTGTCTCCCAGGATCGCAACAAGCAAGGTTTGTACTAATGTAGTTCAGCCACAAACATTTCTATTTATATGGCTCAGGCACACATTTTCTACCTAATCAGCCATATGTCACTCACTGGAGACTTCCCTCGAAGTTTGAAGGGTAGAGGAGAATATTATGCACTAAAGGTTGAAAAACACAAAATCCTCGTTCATGGCTGCATTTTGGTTTTTTTTTAAACCAGTGTCTCTGCTGCTGAGAGCTGGCAGCACTACCTAGGTGCAGAAGGTGCACAGATTTCTGCTCTGTGGGTGCAAAATATAGTTTATAGGCCAAGTGAAATCCATAGTCAGCATCCAGTGAACTGCTGGCCTTGCAAACAGCCATACTGCAGGAAGGAAAAGTCAAGTGTGTCTCCTGACAGAGAGTCTTTGGGTGAGGTAGGTTGTACAATAAATGTGTTCAGATGAACAGCCTTAATTTTGGTTTACAGAGAGTTTGGGAGGACAAGAGTTTGTGAAAGAATGCCAGTAAGATACAGAAAGCTTTTGAGCCTACATTCTTACTACCCTCACTCATGTTATTTTAAACTTCCCACACAAACCCAGGTTGAAACAACTGTCAATAAAGTAAATCCCTTCTCTCAAAGAATTTGGGGCTCATCTCTGAAACTGTAGACAACAGTAGCAAAACTCAGCTACTTTTGAGGTTGCAAATAAGCAGGACACTACTGGCAACTGCTACTTGGCAACTCTTGCACCCAACAGCAATCAAAACAAAAACAAGAAAGCTATTGTAACAAAAAACAAAACACTGAAAACTTTGTCAAGAAAGACAAAGTTTTCAGTGAGGGGAAATAATCTGCAATTACCCATAGCAGGCTTTCTTAAAAACCACTGAAATATGCAGATTTTTACATATCCTAATTTGCTCAGTGCTACCCTACATTTTCAAACCTTTGTGCAGAAGAGAAGCAAGGGCACTGCAAAGCAGCCACCCCAGAGCAGAACACCTCCCACTCCAACAGTCCAATTTTGGTCCAACAGTGTGAGCGTGACATTTAGATCCAGGTCACCTCACCAACTTACCGCCCAGTCCCTGGACTGCTTGTTTTCCTCAATAGGTTACTAGAGAAGGGGAAAAATATCTATCAAGAGGCATGAGCCACATATCTGACCTAAAAACACAAGCTGAAACATCTGTAATTAATTCAGTGTATTGTCCAACACAGGAGCAGAAGATAACATGTTAATTGCCAAGGTCCTTTCAATTCCAATTTGTCCAGTTTCTGTGGTTCAAAAAGATCCCTGAAGTCAGAGACTTTTTTTTAATCATCATTACAGTTATTTCAGTTCAAATGTTGCCCCCAGAAAGCCTATAAAATAAAAAGAAAATTTGATTTTATCTGCATCTGATTTTTCCTCTTTTATATGAGCTTTAAAGCAGCTCATAATTAGGCACTGCTACCTAAGGGAAAATTAATGAAATAAGAACAGGCCTCCAGATAAAGATTTTAAAGCATGTGTCAGTGACACAAAGGTTTTTTGCCATGTTAGCATATTTAATTGAGAGAAGAGTGACATAAACTGGCTAGAAACACAGATGACTTCTTGCTCTGTGTCAATGCACCAAAATCTTGTAATCAGACATTGACATACCGAATATGTCGCTGTGCTTTTGTCTCCCCTTTCCCAAATACAAGCCAGAGAGGAAAAATTGCCTCTAGACTGGAGGTTTGTTGCTGTTATTTCTTTTAAAGGAAAACTAAAATGCTACCTGTTGTCCTTTCAAAATGTATAATTTTCACTGAAAACAAACTCTTCTGTCCATGTACACAGAAACATGCAGGTAAAGTACCAAAGTCAATGAGACCATTTCAGAACAGGAAAGGCTGTGTTTGTATTTATAAAGAATATGATGTATTTGCCACAGAAAAAACAGAGTTATTCCATCCAAATTATAAAAAAAATAAATAGAAATGTATTTAGAAAAAGACATTTGTTTTCCCTAGCATTTTAAGATTCAAATAGAGTTGAAAATTATGTTCATTTAATGAACTCTTTAGTCAGCACTCCAGTTATCCTTTGAATTCACCAATTCTATGATGAAGCACTTCTCAGACTGTTTTGGACAAAAAGACACATTACAGTATTGTTGCTCCTGTAAATGCAACACAATACATTATTTTTTCTGAACACAGTCGGTACTGATCTGCAATTGCAAAGCTGCTTTTAAGGCTGCCATTTCACCAAAAAGAAAATGGCTAAACACACATTTATTTTAATAAGAATAAAATACTCCTATGCAAATACATGCAGCAGCCTGAATTTGACAAAGGGATCAAGTCTCAGACAAGTTTTGTAATTTCCTATTAAATTCATGTCACTTTTATTGCTGCTGTGACACCAGATGCCTTTCCCATTCGGAACTATAATTAGAAGGAGCTATTTACAAAAATAATTACATCAATTAGTTTTCATATTTTCTAGTGCTGTCCCCTACTTTGATTTCACAGTTTATTACTGAAATAGAAAGCTGAGTCAAGGAAGATAAAGTTTCCATTCTCATATCTTGCTGTCTCAATATATTAAGTTTTCTTGATGTTCAGAAAACAAACCACCTTTCAAAAGCTTAAGAGCTGAGCAAAGAAAGATTTCTCAGAAGAAAATACACCAACCCCCAAAGGAATACATCTACTAACATTTCCTCTTTTCTCAGGATAACAAAGTGGCTAAAAAGATGTGCTGGAGCCTGAAAGGCAGAGAATGTGGCCAGTTTCAAGGCCAAAGAAGCACCACTGGTGAAACCCCCACGGTGTCAGGGCATGGCGTTCATCCCTGTGACCTAGGAAGGAGATAAACAGGGATGTGCTGAAGTTCCCTGACTGTTTCCCAACACAGCACAAGAGACCTTCCTCCTGCAAAGGTCAAGGATGTGAAGCTGAGGCCCTAGAGGTTAAGCCCCTCTATTCAAGCAGTCTCTGAACTACCCATCAGAGGGGGCTGAAAGCACTTGAGGAAAATTTATCACTGCATGTTCACTGCTCAGATCCCACTGCAGCCAATCCTAGACAGGCCTGGAAAACCCTTCCCACATCCTTATTAAAAACTGGAACACTAAACAAGGGAAACTCTGTATCTCAAGGTAAGGACTTGCCACCAGGGTCAGTGGGCAATTGAAATCAAGGCTGGGAGAATGAATCCACTCACCAGGACACAACCATCAAGGAACAACTTCTATGTGAACCTCTTAATTTCTTTTACACCTTCCCAAACCATTTGACTTCTCTCTAAACAGTCAGTTATTCTAGTTTATAGTATAATAAAACCTGCCTTTTCCCCTCCTGTTTCAAAGCCTTCTGTCATTCATTGAAGTCATTGCAGACGCACCTTTAAGCTCCCTCTGACAGCAGGACCCTAAAACCTACATCTAAAAGCCACCATGCCCACAGCTTGTTCAAAAAACAAAACAAGAAACAAAGAATCCACAAACAACAAAAACTGGACAACAATGGTAAGCTCTATATGTATCTCAACTTTCCTTTAGTAGGTTTTTCAGAAAAGTAATGTTAATATCGCTTCTGCCTCATGCAACCTCGTCTGTCCCTCATGTCACTGTCTCCAGAAATCAGTGGCTGATTTACTCAAATGAATCTTTATGATGGAACACCAAAAGGAAAGTAAAAAAGTGAAAAAAGAAGTACAAAAGTCGATTACTCAGTGATGAATACATAAAATTGATCTGTGTCTGTGAGTAATTTCTATCCTATATTAGAACCAGGGATTATAAAAAGTAGTAGGCTTTTTCTCCTCAATTTTTGTTACACTTTTATGCCAATCATCTAGACCCTATCTTCATATCCCATTACGTAAAATAAATCTTTGTGAAAAACTGTATCACATTTTCCTATGCCAAGCATGTCTGGAAAAGACTAAGTTAGGTACAGTGCAAGGTTCTCCATTTGGGGCATAAGTGACAATTTCTTTAAAAGTTCACAGATGCAGAGGTTCCTGGAGAGGCTGGAGCCAGTTTCTGCTCTTCCCCACTTTTCTTCGGAAGGAACTGGAGAAGGATTGACTTTCTGTGAGCTCCTAACAGAGCTCCTGAGTAAGACTGGAGGGAAGTGGAGTGGAGCAGCAGGGAACCAGAGCAAAACAAGAGTATTTGGAACTAGAAAATCGAAAGCATTATTGATTTACATGAGAGGATATAAGACTGGTGAACAGTGAAAGGAACACTGGCCATGGAAAGAGGTTTAGCAAACACATATTCTGGGAAAGCTGCAGAATGTGAAATATAAATTGCCAGATTATAAGGAAACAGAGATGAAAGTTTGATTACAACAACTTGGAAGGCAGAAAAATTGAAGAAGTCACTGACTGAGAAAAAGACCGTGAAGGAGAAATAAGCACACAGCAAGAGAGTGGAAGTAGAGACAAATAGAAGATGGATTAAGATAGAAAAAGAGCACAAAAACAAGGGTTGGATACAAAACTTAGAAGTATGCTTGTTAATCTGCTTAGATAAAAGATTATTGTAAAAACTACTGTGCTACAATGGTAGCTAAGACCAGAGTCATGGCTCCAAAACATTGCTAGAAGTTGAGAAGATGTGACTTGGGTGACACACCAGCCTTGCTCAGAGCAGCCAAAATCCTTGCCCAGTGGCCTGCCAACTCTCCTCATGCAGCATACCCAGACATGGTCACCAGCCATCTGGGTATTGGGATAGAATGGACATAAAATTAACACCAAAGGAAAAAAAAAATAAAAACGGAGTAATCTTGCAAGACAAAGACAAACCATGCAATTCCCAAAAAAACTAGTTGTGAGATGGATATAAACTTTTCCAAAAGGCAAGAATGCTTCACACTGAAACAGAAATCACTTTGAATCACTTCTAATCACTTCAACCCCAGCTGGGCAACTGGTGTGAATCAGAGGCACGCTCGCACAGGTTGTCTGTCCTCAGCAGATGGTGGGAAAATGTCCATAAAAGCTTCCTAGCTTTTCCTTTGCACAGAGTAACCCAATGTCCCATACCTGAGAAATGCATTGCTTGTGTGGCAAAGTTAGGATGAGGAAAATAAAAGTGAAGCCGGATGGTTTAATGTCAAACCCAATCACTTCTCTTAATTGTAAGGTTTGGTTTCTTCTTTTTCAAGAACTCTTGTGTCACAGAAGACTTTTTGAGAGTAACTCCAGAAACAAAGACACAGTTGCTTAGCCTCACTCTTATATTATGTTTTCATCATCTGAAATCTTTTGAGAACTTTCATTAAAGGCATTTTTTAATTCTTTACAAATCCATAAAGTACAGCTCTACAAGGACATTTATTCTCCCATGTGAAAAGGTTTGGTCTGACTCCTGCTTATTTCCCAGCAAACCCTCACTGCAAATGCTGCTCAAATACTGTACCTTACATACCAAGCTACAATTTAGAAACTACACAGCTGAAAACATACATTTGTGTATTCACATTAGCAGGAGACTGGGAAGGCTGGGACTCCCCAGACTGGAATGGGAAAGCTAAATGGTGAGCAGTCAGGAGCATTGGTGAGCAAATGGAATGGGTGAGCAGAAATCCAGGTTTACAAAGCAGCACACTCTGTGGAGAGGCTGAAAAAAACCACATGAAACTGAAAGGCATTTAAAAGGAGCATAAAGTCCATTTAAAACAGTTAATATAATTTTTCACCCAGTGGGCAGAGGACCCTGCAAGCTTCCTGGCAGCAGAGGCAGCCCGCAGCAGCAGCTCAGAGATGGTGTCAGCCACCTTTGTGCATCGTCCCTCTTCACTTGCCAAGAAACAGAGCAAGTGATGAATTCAAGGCAAGAAGCCCTCCCTGGGATGGTGTAGGGTAAGACAAAGCCATCAGAGGTGAGGCTGACAGCCCACCTTGCCTGTCCAGAGCTCGTCACCTATGGCCAGCCCAGGCACGCGGTCCTGCCAGAGCCATATGTCCCACCATATGTCCAGTGAAGCACTGGCATGAGAGAAGAAAGGACTCGCCTTCCTGCTGCTGCATCACCTTCCTGCTGCTGCACTCAAGGCTTCTGGATCAATGCTCTTAACTGATCAATCAGGAATACCAGGATTTAGGCTTGAATTCCCTGAGCAGCAACAGAATTAGATCACTTTGATTCAATGCAGACTTAGATCCCTACCAGCTTTCTGGCTTGTTGCATTTGTATTTCCTAGACGTAGCCTGGTGAACAAAGAAGCCAGGTTAACAGATGGGAAGGAATGAAATTGAAGATCTTGGATCCATTTCTGCTAAACTGACAAGCACATTTCTATATACTAGTATTACACACATCACACACAGCCAACAAAGGAAGTGACTGGCTCCCTGAGATTCCTAACGAACCTATACAGAGAAATTAGACATTCTTTGAATGAGAGAAACAGGCAATCTTTGAATGCCCCAGAAAGGGGAAATAAAGAGAGGTAAATTCATAAGCTTATTCATAACCACCAATCTTGTTCATAACCACCTATTTCACAGCATTACAGACACAAAACCTCGGATTTTTACAGCCTTAGTCTGTACTTCTCCAAGGTAATAAGTCAGCTTCAGCAGTTAGGTAAAGCAGTTAATTCATAAAGCCACAAGTTCCCCTAACACATGAACACATTGCAGCTGTTTTATATTCAGGGGTTTATGTAATGCTATCAATTCTCTTCCACTTTGTTTCTTCTCCTTGTTCCCTCAGAAGAATAAAGTAACTCTAAAGCTAGAAAGAAACAAATCATTCCTTAACTACCTTGAGAAATATGTTGGCACGACTGCGAAAACCAAGTAAGACTGAGCGATACAGGGTCTTGAGATATAAAAATTGCCAAAGTTACTGAAAAAACTCAGAGATTTCCCTCAGAAACATCTGAGGAAAGAAGATTCCATGAAACTTCATGGTATCAGAAAAAAAAAATCTGCCATAGTAAGTATCAGAAATTTTCCTAAATGAAAACAGAAAACATCTGATAAAGAAATGACAAACATTTGCAGGGAAATGAAAATTCTTATGCATGAACAGGAATGTGACCCAGAGCAGTACCCCCTAGACCCTTAGGAATTACAGAACATTTGAGAGAAATGAGAAATTCCGACGAATGACAAAATGCATGAATGAAAGTGCCTGCAAACCAAGAGGACAGATCGTGAACTTCACAGCATTAAGATTTTTTTTAAATCTCATCTTACTGCAAAACACACATACACAATCAAGTATTCAGCAGATTTTTAATAACACTCATTTTGTTACACATTTGCAACGATGCCGGGTTTTCTTCTAGGAATCACTAGCACAAGCAGCAACTATGATCTCAAATGCAGGATTAACAACTGTTAGCAACAACATCATTTTGCCTTTAAGAAGTACAATATGAAATCCATACTATTTTTGCATTTTCTGGAACTCAAGCTACTGGCAGTCTTTGAACCTCATCCTCCAAAGTTTCACCAAGGTAAAAAAGGGAAGATACTGGCCAAGGCATCTCAGGAGACAAAAACAGCTGGTTTTCATCATGTCCTGAGAATGGTTGTATTAAGAGATTAGTCAGGTCTAAGAAACAACCTTCTCTGTTTTACTCAGTCTGGAAGCAGATACACCCCACAAGGGCAGCAGAAATCAATATTAGCACGAACCGCAATGAGCCTTCACATTCAGAAGTTCAGCTGCAACTGGGGTCAAAAAGAGCAGGGAAAGAGTATTTGAATAGTACAGTGATCCATGAACTCAATTCAAGGCAGTAAATAACATCTGTGCCTGAGTGAGCTATAATACTTTATAAAACAATAACAAATGACTGCACTTCTGATTGATAGGAAAGTATTATATTATACCACAGGCTAAACTGTTGCCTGTGGTATAATATAATGTAATCTTTTTTCTGAGGGAAAGGGACTTTTGTGATCATTCCTTCCTGCATTAGCTTTCAGCTTGCTAACCTCAGAGGCAGAGATTAAAGGTATTGTATGTTTATATTGTATTTAAGTTGCATGTTTGGCAACAAATCGAGTTGGTGTGGATTACAGAGACCTGGTTAACACTTTGCCAGTCTTTACAAAGCAGGAGTCTGGCAGGGCACAGAGACCTCAGTCCCAGCCAGCAGCCAGGTGGGAAAATAATAATAAAAAAAAAATTTAAAACACAAACAAACAAAAAGAAGGAAACAATGTAAAGGTGGCATTTGAAGACACAGAGCCAAAGATGTACTCTTAATATCTGGGTATAAGATATTAAGAGTACATATTTACATCAATGCACATCTGCATGGACACTGCAGAGAAAAAATCATGGGCATTTTACACCATGAAGAATAAGAGAATTGTTTTCACTCTTGCAGCAATGCATGCACTGTGGAACTGAGTTTATACTGAAGATAAATGTTTGGTATATTACTCTTGGTCAGTGCCCATGGAAGGGGACGAAAAGCAGTCAGTTAAAAAAAAAACCAAACCTTTGGTGACCCTCTTGTGCTATAAAAACCACGAAATACCCTCTTGTTTCCTTTTTCTTTTTTTTTTTTTTTTTTTTTTTGGTGACACAATGAAACTGGAAAAAAATACTATTCTTCATGCTTGAGGGATCTTTCCCTCAAGTGAACAGCAGAACAGATTCAAACAATTTAACCAAAATCATTACTAAAGGTTTTGTCATCTAATCAAGATCCAGATTTTATCAAATTTTGACTAAGTTTTCATATAGGGTATCATGAGAATGAATCAATTTCAAGTCTGGCTCTCTAATGCTTAATCCTAGGTTAGTGACTATAGAAGCAAAAGGAAAAATCCCAAATCATCTCTTCAATTTCTTCTCCTTCCCTCCCCTCAGAAAACAAGCATTTTATATTAACTATTACCCCTTTGTTTTACCACTCTCTTGCACACCACAAACTGTTGACTGGCCAGTTTGAAATGTTTATAGAACAAGCTGACTGTATATATACAAGCCCAGAAACATTTGAAAACTAAAAGCACACACAGAAACAACATCCCTGACATGTTTAAGAGTCCAGAATACATCAAATGAGAATAAACTCCAGATGCTACTATACAGGATGGTGTAAGAGAGAAAACAGTAATTCAGATAAAACTGCTGAGAAAGTATCACGGGTTTCTAGGATGGTTTTTATAAAACAAATGTTTTAGCTCATAAGATAACATTTTTTTCCTTCTATTTCTGGTAGTACTAGGGGCAGTATTTCCTGTGTAAAGATGCAAAAGCAGTGATGTAGGCACAGCATCAAATGTGACTACCATGCACACCTGAAGGTAAGAAACTGACTTCAGAAAATGTATTAATTTAGGGTAAGAACAGACACCAAAGCTACTGCATTTGACAACACCACAGAAGTGTTATCAAAATGCCACACTTGAGATTGTCAGTCCATGCTCTCACAGGGACAATGAGCTGCTGGTGATCCTGGTACCCTCCAGACAGCAAAGGCAACAGGTATGACTGATCACTAGTTACTTAATTAATAAACTCCAAAACAAACTTGCATCACCTCTCATTATGAAATCTAAGAAATGTTTCACATTTCTATCAGAGGAAATTATTCATTTTAAAAGATATTGTCACATTTTCAAAAAATGCTGATACACAACTATTGTTATTGATAATTAGACATGCAGCTCAAGCTACATGTGGTAGAAACAGCTACTGCTCTTCAAACAATCCAAACCCTTGTAGTAATAGTAATTAACAAGAAAACAGCAATTACAGATTTATGTGCTACCTTAAACATGAATACTGACATCATATAAACAATTCTGTGCAAGTTGCTGTTTTAATTAGTCCTTGTGCACTTTGTGTGAAAATGAACATTCCAGTGACTTACTGTTTAAACACTAAATTTGGAAATTTATATTGTAGAAGTGATAAAAATCAAACAATTAACTGAGACTCACATCGAGCCTGTAATTCCTGGCTATTATCTTTACTGGGGTACCTATATTTTTATATACACATGCATATATATGAATGATTAATTATGAGATAAATATTCCATAAGCTGTCATTTGTGTCTTGCAGATTTACTTGTCCTCTAAGAGTTTGATTTTACTCTACTCCTCTGTTTTATATAACCATTTCATGCAAAACTTTTAAACTATTTAAGCACTTATACTGCAAGTGTAACATCCCCTATAGCACAATGCATTCAAAATTTTTTTTCTGAACCCATTTCTTTCAGAAACCTCACATATTTTTCAGTTCTAGCAAGGTAATAATTCCATTATTTTCCAAGTACTCATTATTGACTGATATAAGGTAGGCTGCACTTGAACAGCTGCATCGTGGCTGGTTTCATAAGGCAGAAGAGTTACAACCTGAAACCACACGTCCCAGCTTGTTTGCTCTAGCCTTGTAATTTCTTTTCTTGTTTTGAAATCAAGTATCCTAAATTCCAATACCCTTTTGAAGCAGCTTGTTGCTTTTAATGATCATAACCATTTTGAAGCTAAGCTGAATGGTGCCTTCAGGGCATCGTTATTAAGGGAGAAGAAATTCACCGATGCAGACACCAGCACATGCTGCCTCTCAGGCTCTGTTTTTATAGACCATCAGAAGTCTGCCACGTTTTGTCACAATGTGGCACTTCAGGGCTTTGCCAGCACCTATCCTATGTGGGATTCTTCTGTCAAATCTTATGAATACCTTGCTGAGGCTTCAGAGATTTTGACAAAGTTCAATTCCAACTGCGGTACCATCCCTGCCCACCCCCAAAAACACACCCACTACCTTCAGCCTTCCTTGTACCCGTCTGAAAAAACTCTCTAGAGACTTCGAGTCAAAGCAACGTGTTTCTTCAGAGAACAGCAAGTCACAGGTACTGCAGTAATTTTGGCATTATGGCCATAAAGCTCAAGCAGTTTGGGCAAGAAAGTCTTATCCCCTTCATAGAGCAGTACTGCACCCACCTGTGCATGGAATGCACTCCCTCAGAGCTCCCAGCAGAAGCTGAACACCACTAAGGTATGTCACTGCATCCCACAGAACATCCTTGCCTCAACCAATTTTGGGGGAGTTGCCTTTCCTTTTCTTGGTATTGTAACTTCTTCACTGGTATGCATCAACCTTTCTCTCCCCCACAGTTTTTGTTCCATAGGATTTGCTGGAACTTCTCTTTGGTACCAAGCAGAACCAACTGCTTTTCTGCATTGCACAAACAATGCTTTTCTATTTCCATTAATGTACAAACCAAGCATTTTCATAACAAATATGATCCAGTCACCAACGCTTTTTCCTCACTCCCCCTTTTCTTTTCCTTTCAAGAAATAAAAACGCTCACTAGTATTCCTTAGACAAAGTTAGAACATCAGATATCTGGGATGTTCCACAAGTGAATTCTATCTGAAAAAAGCTCAGCAAAGGGAACTATTACCATCATTCCCTGGCTGGTAGCAGCACAATTGAGGGCATAAGAATGCGCAAAAAAAAGGGAGGTTTTGCCAAAAAATACACCATACTTGGACATTTTATAAGTGCCACAACCACCACTGAAAGGCCCCAGCAGCTCCTGATCACACCTTCTGTCTGTGCCCACCCAGGGAAATCCTTTACTAACTTTTACAGGATAACAAGATATGCAAGAAGATAACTTGGTTTCATTACATCTAAGAAACAAAATATGCTAACAAACTGGAGTTCATCCTGTGAAAATTACTACAACTAAGTTAAATGTCATTTCAAGTAGCAAAACGCAAACTAAGAGGGTAACAAATTCCTACTTCACATCCAATACCAAATCCCATGTAAACTGGAGATGGGCACACACACGTGGCAAAGTGCTTCCAACAATGTCCAAGATGTGACTTTTTTGTGCCTGACTTCTGTCCTTTGCTTTGCTCCACTGCGTTTGGCAGCTGCTGCAAACAAGCAAGAGTAGGTAAGGGAGAAGAAGCAGGGAAAAAAAAACTATTCAAATGTACTTTGAATAGTTAGAACAAGTGCCTAATTGTGGATTAAATAAAGATTGCACAAGCTTTCTTTATCAGATTTTACTACAAGACCAAAAGCACAGCCATGACAAGGTATGGGAAGGGTTTTAAAATGCACATACACCACTGGCAGAAAAATCTCAGTAACTGAAGCAAGGGGAAGCAGAAGCAAGGACAACTGAAGCTTTCATTCCTTTGGATAATCTTTACCAGTTCCAGGATTTGGAGATTTTCAGTTCTTTAAACAAGTGTTGCTTACACTTAATGCAATATACAGTGAGAACGTGGTAGGAGAGAAAAATAAAAACCACACCAAAAGCCTCGGTTCTTTGCAATATTGCAGGAAAATTGAGGTTACAAGGAGAATTGATTCATCTTATTTGAGTTTGCAAGCCCCCACATTTGTTTAACAGAGGTAACTGAAAACTTAGAGATGATTTGTTTAGCTGCCTTATAACTGACAGCTGCAATTTAATGCTAACCATTATAGCTGAGATTTACAGGTGGATTTTAGCTCTTAATAAACTAGAAATAGCAATTATGTCAGGGCTGTCAATTACAATCATATATACATCTGGGTACACCACTATATGCAGAGCAAGCAAACTTCACTGAAGTTGAAGGTGAAGGATGGAAGTAAATCCATAGAAGAAAGAAAAGGTCCTATTTTCTCTACATTATAACCTTTCCAGAAAAAATATTCCCATTTTAACTGCACCAAAAAGTCTTTTAGTTTCTTATATAGGAAAAAAAAAAAGCTAAACATTAATTAAACTGCTGTAAGTACTTCCCTGCTCTGAACATTTACTCACCCAAGTTTTGGGTTATAAAAGCAAAGATACAAGTTTTTTGTTGCCTTTCAAGAAGTCATGACAATCCAATCTTTCATTCTCTAAACACATTAGAGACTCATATTACTGCTCTACTGCTTTTATCCCTTTTAAAAATTTACATGCAAAAAACTGTCTTGAATTATTTCATTTGCATGGTAGCACTAAGCATGAAGCATTTTAATGGAAAGAATTTTTACACAGCCATTCACAGCACCAATATACATGAGCTAAGTTAAGTCAATGGCAAAAAGATGTGTTAAGAGCACCCACCAGAAATTATTGCTACAGAGGATTTCTGAGTGAAATTACTGTCCATTGCAAAAGTGACTCAATAGCAACTTTGATTTAAGAGGGAAGAGAAGTTAAAATATCAGAACATATTTCTGACCAGGAAAAAAGAAAGGGATATGCCTGATAACACATGCATCATAAGTTCAAGTTACATGAAGGTAAATGAAAAAATAAAGTCATTTTAACTACCTCTATGTGGTGTCTATAGCCAATTTTTTTTTTTTTTAAATTCTATGTGTGACATGACATTAAGGAAATAAAATTTACTGAAATGTAAATATTGCAAAAGTGAAGTCAGTTACTTCTTAAAAAGTGTATAGAACAGTTGCCAGTACCAAGGAAAAATCCCAGCAGATAGTCCAGGTACTCTCCTGCCAGCACTGAGCATCCCCAGCTGCTGCTTTACAGCACTAAGGAACTTCAATACCAGGAACTCCTGGAATGTAAGGATGACAAATTACAGGGAAGACTTGCCCATAAGCTAAATTAAAGGAGTTTTGACTACTCCCATTACTTGTGCATATGCCCTGCTTTGCTCATGTGTTTCTGCAAAACCTGACCCCAAGCCAGGCTGGATGGGGCTCTGAGCACGTGGTCTAGTGGAAAGTGTCCTTGTCCATGGCAGGGGATGGGAACAAGATGGTCTTTAGTGTCCCTCACAACCCAAACCATTCCATGATTCTATGATTTATCACTTTTGGATCAAAACGGACTCCTACAGTGTCCCCAGGGCAAAAACAACAGCACAGAAGCATCAATCATTCCCTTTCTTCGCTAACTTTTTATCTGATCGTGAAAAAAAATAAAACCAAACCAACAAAAAGACAAATTCTGGTGGAAAAAACCCAACTATCAGCCTAAGTCTGAAAAGAGATTAAGTGTCGTTATCTTTTGAAGTGTTAGATAATGCTTGGAACTATAATGAGTTTCCAAGTAAGGCTGCATGTCACAAATTCCACATTAATTCAAACAGAGTTTCTAAGAAAAAAAAATATCATACTACCTTGTTAGCACACATTGTTCAGCCAGAGTTCAAAGTGAGAGAATGGAATTTAGTTTTTGCTGTCACAGAGGTGTAGTTTATAATTCCACAGTTAATAGCTGAAAGTATTTTCACCTAGCAATAAACCCAACATTTACTACAGTCATAAGATTGAGATTACAACATTTACTACCATCGTAGAACCATAATTACAAACAGCTTTTGATGGCTGCAGAAAGGAGGAGTTCCAACACTTGTGCAAGATGAGAAGGTCACCGTCTGCTTCCCTGCACTGCCACACCCACTCCACAGGCTGAGAGCTTCAAACGAGGAGCTGCACAGCCCGGCAGCTCTGCAGCCAAGGAGCACAGGAGAAGGGCCACGTACAATTCCAGCAGGTCCCGGCTATGTGGGCATTCCCTCTAGCGAGGTAAGGGAAATACACATTAGGCTGCAATTACAGCCAAGCGTTCGCTGTAAGATTTGAGTGTTGCAAATGCTGCCCTTCTCCTGGCAGCAAACAAGTCGTCATTTTGACCTGCAACTTGACACAGCCACCAAAACCAAGCAGATGGCAGACTGTAAATTAACATCTGGAATTCAGTCCCAGGAAAACACATGCATTGGAGGCATTTTTTCAACATTATGGCAACAGCAGCATTAGTTCTAATGATGTGAAACACCAGGTACCTATTTGAAGAGTATCTGTCATTCATATTCTGCTGGCTCCTCAAGTAAGTGGGGGGGGAAAATCAAACAAATTATACTGTTGATAAAAGCAAGCCTTTTTCAGCTATTAAAAAGACAAGTGTAATGGCCAACATGCCCTATAGCTTAATGGGTTTACCTCATTCAAGAAGTAATACAGCAAGCTGAAAAGTTTAAATCTAAAATGCTTCACACAAAATAAGACAAAGGAAGCCATTTTTGCTTTGTTGCCATTTTGCTTGCTTTACAATTCAGACTGGTATTAATTGGTCAACATTTGAAAGAAACCCACTGATGGTCAAATTATGATTCTAAATCCACTAATTTGGTGGCTCTTCCTCCTGCATAATACAGTCTATGATCTTTTAAGTAGAATTAGCTGCTCCATGAATTCTTTTATGTAAAAGGAAATAAAGATGTTATTTTACAGCATGTTCAGGCTTTTTTTTTTTTCTTCCTGCTTAAGGTGACAGAAAATATGACAAAATCATTAAGCCTGAGCCAAGCTACAAAATAAAAAGGACTCATGTCAGTTTATGTGGCTGAGGCCTACTCTGACCCTTCCATAGCTGCTTATGGAAGTCAAGTCTGCCTGGGAACACCATCTGCTACCTGGAGAACACGCTGGGAAGCACTTTGCTAAGGTGTCCCAGCACAAAGGCTGTCCATGTTCTGAACAAGAAGCCACTTAGCTTGACACAAACAGGTAAAAACATCCACTAAAATCCAGTCCAACTAACTGGAAGTAGCAGTCTCAGACAGTTATTGCAAGCAAAGATGTAGAAGATGCTACTTTTAACATGTTATGACTATATCAGACATTTTTCTTGGGTTAAATGCTTCCATCTCTGTCTATAGGGAATGGGGAGATATCAGTTACTCCAAAGGAATCTACATCAGCTGTGGGTACCTCTTTAAGGAAAGGCTGGATTGGCTTCAGAAAGGCTTTCTTGCTCCACTGCCTATGGAAGAAGAGAGCCAAACTGGACAGTGAAAGGGAGGCCAATTCATCCACAGATGAGAAAAAAAATACAGAAGATACACGTTATTACAAAAACATCATGCCTTTGACTCACTTAAATAAAAGAGAAAATGGAAATGTGAAATTGAGAACAGTTTCTTCCCCACACACAGACAACTGAAATTCAGCTGCTCTGTGTTCAAGATAACAAAAGTCAGAGTCAATCCCTGCCCAGAGATGGGGGGTGGGACCTAAATGATCTTTAGGGTCCTTTTTAACCCAAATCATTCTGTGATTCCCAAGGGCAGGCTCTTAGTGTGGACTAAGCGGACAGGAAGCTACAGGCTCTCACGCTGCTATGAACAAGCCAAATACTCCCCAATGACTTGCTGAACTGCAACATTATGCAATTACATGGGTATATTAAATGTGAGAACTACAAGCCCAAAGCATTTTGTAGAAGAAAAAAATCAATTTGGTTGTTACTTGGTTAGTTATGGCACAGTATAATTAGCCCAGCTCATTAAACCTAAGACAAGGAATACAGAGCATCTTGTATAAACTTTATTGACAATACTACATATGTAATTTGCATCTTGCTGAAATGAGCAATAACTGCATCAATTTTCTTTTTGAAAGAATAAGCTTAATATTGCTTAATGCTAAAAGAAATTAGGATTTCCACAGAAATTTAAGCTTCTAGTCACTATTCCCTGAAACAGAAGCCATACTGCAAATAGGCTTTTACATCTTTGCCTGGAACAAACCTATCCTGAAGAGTCAAGTAAACATCATCAACTTCTTTTCTTCTCAAAACCTTCACACCAACTCAGTCACTTTCTCTCAGTTCTGCCAATTTCCCCTTAGCCATACACCCAACACTGTCTGTGGAGGCTTTTCCCCCTCATTCACTTACATCTTCTCAAAAACAGCTACTCCTTACAAGCAGAAAAAGTAGCAAAAAATTACTCTCTGCTGTCATCACACTGCTCCCTTACTACTTAAAAATCTTTCTACAGAGGTTCCTCCTCTCTGCTATTTTAAATATACTTTTGAGAACAGAGCTGCCTACTACTGCAGCTCTGTAAGGAGCAGATTTCTAAGCACCTCCCCCTCAGCTACATTTTCCATTTTTAAATATACACTTCCTCCGACACTGAAAGAAAATGAGCCTAAAGAGAGTGGTAAGCAGCTGCCTTAAGTCCCATGCCACTTTTGTGTAAGAGAGAAGGCCTGGGTTTACAATTCCTACCAAGATACTTTGGATGGAAGAAGCCTCCCTTTGCTATAGATGATTTACTGAATGATGGCCATAAATATTTTTTTCCAGAAATTGCAGCAAAGAAGGTTCTGGTTACTGAGGGAGAACATCAATCTCAGATTTCCAGGGTGGGGAGTTCAACCACTGATATAAAGTGTATGCAAAAGAAATGTGAAGTAACTAATATGACTTCTGAAAAACAAATAAAATAAGCAGCCTTCAGAAAAGTGGTTAGAGTTGCAAATGGGAATTGTTAGTTTATTACAAATAAATTGTATCTTAGACATTAACAGTTTGTGTGTCCTATCAGGCATAAAATTTCAATCCTGCTTTATTTGTCTCCCAGTTACATGAATTGTTTACAATATTCACTGATTATAGTTATATTAGAAAATAATAAACAAGGAGTAGGAAAAACAAGTCCATTATTTAAATCTAATGTTTAATTTTGCTCTGCATTGATACTCAGCAATATCAGTTGGGTACAAATAGAATTTGTGCATGCTATTTAAATGGCAAGAACAAAGAAACTTGACCAACAATAGGAAATGCATAAAAGAACAGAAGAATGAAGGGACTACATTAAAAGTCACAAAGCATTTTTAAAAGCTTCATTAGATTTAGAAATGTATCAAAACCCTACATCTTCTGGAAAAATCTATAAAATTACACAATTGAAATTAGAAAGCATGAGATTTCCTGTACCAGGGGAGAAGCATGGAATCTGAAACTTCCCTTTACAGTTCAAAACCCAGCCCTTATGGAAGCTCACAGCTGTGTCCAAGTGAAAGAGATAGGCAGCTCAACATCTTGTATCAGTAACATATGGCTTAAGGCAGGTACAAAGAGATTTACTGCCCATGTGATCCATTAAAATCTCCAGATACGTTTAAAGCTCACGCTGTGGAATTACAGTAATGGAACTGTCCTGGGACCTCAGAGCTCCAACCACAAGTGTCTTTTGTTAAGAAAGCAGCCGAGGCTTGAATTTCCATTTAATATCAGTTTTCTACAAAAATACAGATAGCCTATCTAAAACATATGGACAAACATGTGTTTTAACATAAAGCTTTTGGGGATTTTTTTTTTTAACCCTTTAAACTTATCTCCAAGTGCTTCACTTGTCCCAACATTGGGACTCCAGGAAAGCATTTTCTACTTCTCTTTGGGTTTGGGCACTACCGTTCAGAAGTCCTCATATGGATTCTCCTAAAACATGAGACATTTGGGAATAAAATCACTTTGGCACACAAATGAAAGAAACAGCAACTAGATCATCTAAGACTGATAATACTGCTTTTTTAATAAGACTGATTTTTTTAAGTATTTGCATATGGATGGATAATGGAGATAACTTGTCCTATAATTCCTACAGTGTACTATAAAAGCAAAAGCTTACTAAGGTATTGAAAAGCAGTCTTTATCTCAATCTTTTCTCTGAATAGAGTCAACACAAGGATTGAA
Organism: Cettia cetti; assembly: GCA_013401135.1. NCBI lineage: Eukaryota > Metazoa > Chordata > Aves > Passeriformes > Sylviidae > Cettia > Cettia cetti. The sequence goes on along the minus strand of VZUI01049383.1, from coordinate 31,090 downwards.
AAGTGGAACATGGGAGTGAGATTAGCTGTATTTAGGCCAAGTTGGCCGATCCAAAATAGTATGTGTGTGTGTATACATATAAATGTAAAAACACATAAAACCTCTCCAAATCTCAGGGCTGCCTTGTGCTGACATGTAAGGTAACATCTAAGGGAATATTGTTTCACTTCCATGCAAGCTTGCCCTAAATGTTCTCCCCAGATGTTACCTTACTCATGAGTCTCTGAAGAGACTTTCATTAAAACTTAACAGCTGGAAAAAATTAAATTGGAGACAAGTAGTTAAGATGCTACATTAATTAAACTATCAGTTGATTATAAACCTATCCCATAAATTCCTTCAGCACTGCACTGCTTCCAGGCTCATTTAAGAACCTGGTGACTCACGAGAAGCCTGGCAAGTTCCCTGAAAAGGGACACTGCTCCTGTTTCCAGTGCACAAAACTTCTCCTGCCATTAAGCTTTATGGAGACCTGGCTTGTGAGCATCTCATCTGCTGAACCCAGAGAGAGCTCAGTTCTGCAACAGGTTATCTGATGAATGAATCTAAGTCTTGCACTAGAAATGCCTTCCTTCACAGCACTTCCTTGCCAATTTCATTCCAGGAAGCAGTTTTGACTCCATTACTATTACACACTTCAAAATTATAAATGTGTGTTGAAGAAACGTGTATTCAAGGCAGAAAATGCAAATGCTCTCAGGCTTCCTGGCTGCTTTAGAGGCACAAGCTGTGCAAAGCCAGGCCATCCCTCATCTTGGAGCTGGTGCAGGCAGCATGTTGCATTTGCTTTCACATTAGAGAGTTCAGCTGCTGTGACTGTTTTCCACAGGAGAAAGCTCCAAAGTCTTCCCTATCATCCAACTGAAATTTCTGTTCTCCCAAATTTATTCCAATTTCCAAACCATAATTTCTCCTTGAAGGCACGCTCCTCAGATATGAGTGGATGTGCACTCTGCCTTCGTTACCCCCACAGTACACCTTCACCCTCCTCCTCTCACCCAGGGGATGCCTCTCCAGGCTGTAACCCAGACAACTGCATATTTTAGGAATATAAATACCACAATGATTTCCAAGCACTTGGAATTCAAAACCCAGGTATATTTCTAAAGAATTTGGTCACTTGTATGAAACAGCTAAGAAACAAAGAGATAAATAGAACCTGACAGAGGGAAATCTGTCACTGCCAAGGCAATGGGGAACCTCACCCTGAGGCTCACTACTGATGCAGCCCATCAGGTGCGAGTCTCAGCTTCCAGCATGCTGACACACACCTGAAAGCCACAGTTTTGCTGTTATCAGCTAAGCAAACCTTAGTTAACAAAAGCTTTCCAGAAGCCCAGTAGGAAATTTCAAGGAGAATAAAGGAGTGCCTTAAGCTTCATTTTAATCACGTTAAAATGTTCAAGCACAAAGCAGCCACAAGAAAAATTAATGTCATTAAAAAAGACCAAGCTCTACCTCTATTCCCATCTCTCTTCATTACACTGCAATCTCAAACCTAAAATCAGTCTTAGAGGAATTTTACCCTTTGTATTTACATTCCAAAGCAATGTTGGCTGTTTAAAAACTTAACATTTCTGCAGCAAGGAAAAGAGACCAAGAAAAAAAAAAACAACTCCAGATATACGAATGAGAAAAAACCTGGTCTGTATAGAGCTCAAACAAGCTCAATAAAATGCTGCTATATCAAAGTTTGAAATGCCAACAGATGCTTTTTTTTAATGTATTAGGATAAAATCACAGAATCACAGAATGATTTGGGTTGGAAGAGATCATTCCAACACCTTCTCCTAGACCAGGTTGCTCCAAGCCCCATCCAGCCTGGCCTTGGACAGTGCCAGGGCTGGGGCATCCACAGCTTCTCTGGGCAGCCTGTGCCAGGGCTTCAGCACCCTCAGGGAAGGACTTCCCCCTACAATGTAACCTAAACTTGCCCCCTGACTGCTTGGATCCGTCCCCCTGGTCATGTCCCTGGTAAAGAATCTCCCCCATTATTCCTGCAGGCTCCCTTCAGGCACTGGAAGGCTGCAATTACATCAGCCCAAAGCCTTCTCTTTTCCAGGCTAAACAATCCCAATGCTCTCAGCCTTTCCTCCCAGGAGAGGAGCTCCATCTCTCTTATCAACTTGGTGGCCCTCCTCTTTGGCTCATGCCATCACCAGCACCCCCAGCTTCTTCTCAGCAGGGCTGCTCCCAATCTCTTCATTTCCCACTCTGGACAGACACTGGGGGCTGCCCTCACCCAGGTGCCAGCAGCAACATCCATGCTTCACATGAATAACCCCCTTTTTTTTTTTTTTTTTTTTTTTTTTTTTGCTTCACATGAATAACCCCCTTTTTTTTTTTTTTTTTTTGCTCCACTTGCCTGGATTTTGCTATCTTTATAAAAGTGGAAAAAATAAAAATGAAGGCAAAAGCAAGTGTTCCTGTTAACTGTAAGCTGTAAGGCTTTTAAGGAGGCTCATAAAAAAAAAACAAAGATGCCCATATGGCCAAAAGCACAGAGAACACCAGAAGAACAGACTCCGTGTAAATCCCACATGTCTGGATTCAAATAATGTACAATGCTTTAAAAGGCTGGGGATAAAAAAAAAGTTACAGGGAATTAAAAGGAACTAAAAAGAGGCTTGATATAAAGAAGTTTTCAATAATTCTTTGATTCAATAATGAGGCTAATAAATAAAAATGCATGCCACTTCTTTTCTTGCCTGTCAACTTCATTAGCAAGCCAAGGGAAATTATTTATGAATATTCTAATTTTTTATTTCTACATATGGCATAACCGAATACATGCTTGAATTTGTTGATAATTTTTCCTTCTCAAGGAAAACAATGTATTCAAAATATCTGGCAATGATATTTCAATGACTAGTTGAGCATTCGTGTTGTGAGTCAAGGAAAAATAATAATTTCCATAGAAAGAACAGGAAACATTTCTGCAACTTTTAATAGTGCCATAACTAACACAATACCCAGTGCTATCTTTCTGTTACTATATACTGTAGATCTATCTTGATATCCTACTAAATTCCAGCATTACAGTTCTAAGAGAATGTAGATCTTGCCTTGCCATGGAAATTTTGAAAAGTAAACTGTCGTAACATATTGCCTTAAAGATGGCTTTAAATTATTCAGCCATTTCTGTTGTTTTCTTCCAAAAGCACTGAGAAGGCTGAATTTGCAAAGTTATGACTAAGAGAAGCCCAAGCACATATATTCACAAATCTTGTTCTCATTTGGAAATATAAATTCCTAATTAAGTCACATGAAACTTTTAAGAAAACAAGTCTTCAGTATTATCATTCCACTAAAGCATCTCTGGTTTCATGAAGCTGCACTGATTAGACAGAAAACAAATTTTGGGTAGTCCCTCTCCAGAATTAAGTAACCAAACCCAGTTCCCTGTTTTTCCTAAAGAGAGGCAGAAAGACAAGGGAAGCTGAGGTTTAAATAGTATTTCTCCTTTGTTTTAGTGCAGCAGCCTGTAGAGGAAGGGAAGCAGAAAGCTGCCCCAGCGCAAGGAAAATTTTGAAGAACTTCAGTGGATGCTTTTGTGACTTGTCTGTCTCATTAACTTCTTCCCTACAAAGGATTTCTCCTTCCAAAGCCCTGGCTACCTGTCGTATTTCCAGAGAAATCCCATTAATTATGACATTCAACAACACCAAGGAATCATTCCAAGGAATTCTGCTGAGCTAAAGCTACCACCACCAAAAGAGAGGTTATTAGGGACTTCATGAAAACCTGCAATACTACTTCAGATTTTTATTTCTTTAATGAAGCAATTGGAAGAAATAAAGAAAGAAAGGTGAGAAAGTTAAAGCATACAAATGCAATAATACCTGGATAGATACAATGTTTTCCTTTACTCCTGCTCTTCTTTCCCCTCATGATGAAAATAGATACCTAAAAATGAGTGTGACATCTGTCCTGAGGATTGATCAAAAACACAATGCAGCCTGACATAGATACCCAAAGAAGTCTGCAAGGCTGGAAAGACAAAGGACTTGAGGAGGCAGGAGGTACACTGAGCAAGTCTGTTTTCCCAAGGGATAAGTTAAGCTGCAGAGGTAAGAAAGAAATAATGCTCCATAAAAACATGTCTCTTAAAAAATCAGATTAGGCTTGCATTTTCTCAGGTGTCCTTATTACCATAACTACATCTATCCAGCTAATGGCTCTAACACCATTCAAATGTTTATTCTAGAGTTCAAACTGAAGAATTAGCAGCAAAGCCCATTTCTCCTACATGTATGTACACCCCAGTTCTGTGTGCACATCCATTGCCAGGGAGGCAGGAGCAGTTGTGATGCTGCACGTGCTGTCATTCACTCATCAGACACCACCTGATTTTAGCAAAAACAGAAACATGAAGGAATTCCTTGAGCTGGCAATGCTGCTGTGCAAAGCCCAAAACCCAAATAAGTCCTAAAATGACACTTGCTAGCAGCTGAAACTAAGTGAAGGTTGGACTAGGTGATCTTAGATTGGACTAGATGATCTTAAAGGTCTTTTCCAACCTAATGCATTCTGTGATTCTGGGAATCTCATGGCTTCTCATGGCAAAACCAGAAAAACTTCCATTTACAAACACATCAGAACACAGGTACCATAACCAGATGGATCTAAAGGTAGATAAACCTCACTCTGAACTCTCCTTAGAGCTCACTCTGCCAATCCCGAGCCTGAATTTCACCAGTAAACAGAAAGAAATGATGGGAACGATGTTAAATCAAAGTCCATCAAAAAACCAGCAAGAACCACTTTCTCAGCTACACTCATTTCAAAGCCTCCTAAATTACATTTCTTCCCTTAGCAAAGCAACAAACAAGATTTGAGTCTTGACTATATCTACTGAAACTCATGTGGCAAACTACTTTCATTTTAATTTTTAAAATGCCAAAAAGCAAGGGGCACTAACTCCATCCTTAAACCCACATAACAGTTGGCAGAACACCAGTCTGAGGAACAAAATCCATGTGAATGGGGGAAGGAGGATGAGAGCAAATCTAAAACCCACCAAGCTTTTTTGGTTTGGTTTTTTTTTTTTTGGTTTGTTTTTTTTGGTTTGTTTTTTTTGTTGGTTTTTTTTGTTTTTTTTAATGTAGTCTCTAAAACTGGATTTCAGCTCTTACCATCATTAAAACAATGCTGGTAGGAATCGTAGTACAGCCTTCATGTCAGTACATTAGCTGCTAAGGTTATGTATTTAAAGAATTATTGGTTTAATTCAACCACTTGTTTGCTATGTGCTTCTTACTGGTGGTTTATGTATTTCAATTATTTTGCAGTCTTCCAACTTGTTAATAATGTTCTGTCACATTCTCAGCTATCAAAATACAGAAAACAGTTTAGGTTGTGAGTAAATGTAACTAAAACACAGATAAAAGTAATGCAGGTTACTCTTCAGCACAAAGAACCTACTGGCAATAGCCACAAAAACATTGCTCAGGTGGTTGAAACCATTCCCCGTTTTTTCCCTTCCAATTGTTTTTCTTTCTTAAATCAGTCATAAAGACATTTCTATACTTCTGCCCTTATGTTCAGTTTTTCCTGAATTACCCAAGACTAGTTTCTTCAGACTTGTGCTTTCATAATCTGTTCTTAAAAATGACAAAAGCTTATATAATGAAAAGATTAAACCAAAAATAAAGTTACATAACTATAAAGATGCAGACAGAACAGCTGAAGGGTGTAATATTAAAAGCCAAAATCAGAGACCTCAGCTTAGTGTTCCAGTAGTAACTGTTCAGGTTATAAAATTATATTGTAACCTTTAAGAAAAACAAGCACTGATGTAGGTTACTTCAAAATGTTATTGAAAGTATGATAGTTCTTGTGATACTGAGTTTTCTGCTATGGAATGGTAAAGTAAAATCCACGTTCAACACCCATGGAAGTAAGCCCATGAATTTGCAGGAACACTGGTTTCCTACAGACAGCCCATATGGAAGAGGAGCTTTGGCAGTGCAGGCAAGAGCAGGTATTTGTGAAACCCAGCTCAAGGCAAATGGTGAGCCTACACTGCTTTCAATACTTCCCAACACTTCACTGTACTGGTGAAGTTTTATGAAGCAATTATTCATCATTTCATACATGAATATTAAAGAAGATTATTGAACTGTGGAGGAAAGCCACAAGCAAAAAAGGTGGACACCAGGTTAGTCACTGTAAGAAGTACAAATTGTACATTTATATAGAGCGTGACTATGCAAAATAAACTTTTTAAAAAGCACTTTGTCTCTGGCTTCATCCATAATGCATCCAAAGACCTTTTTCAAAAGAAGTGGGGTTGCATACAGATCTTTTTCAACTCCTAACAGAAGGCAGAAATATAGAGGGATTTGCTGCAGGTTCCCCATAGTTAAACTGGTTTAATGTTTAAAAATCAAATGCTATGCTTACAGTAAGCACACAAAATATAAAGATCTTCAAGCACAAAAAGAGGAATCAAGAATTCTATCAAAAATAGCTGCAAATCAAGTCGTAAATTCCCAGAGATTATGGCCCACAATACATTCACAGATGCAGAGAAGGGAACCAGCTGGCACTTAGGAGAGCACAAACAAGACCTAAAGCTAGGTTTAATTCCAGGTTGTACGCAGGAGTACTCCAAGTCTCAAAAAACAATTCTCTGCTTTTCCCATATACTTCCCAAAGCAACCCTCCTCCCTCCCCAGTGCCTCACTGAGGGGGACTGTGACCCTATTCCATGAGTACCACAGCCACAGTAGGAAAGCTGCGTGGGCACTTTGTGGAGCATTTTGCAAATGTGTGTGTGCCAACCAATCCTCATCCCAGGAGCAGCTTCCTGTCAGCATGGGAAAAGCATACCTGGCAAGAAAGATCTAAATATCTTTTAAAAATTTCAAAACCAAGAAAGTATCCTAGCAGCACTTCTTCCAAGGTTGTGACTGGCACAACTGTAAAATGTGTAAGTTATTACAGCAGCTTCACATATTATCGAAGAAAAATTAGGGAGGTGACTTTTTCAGGCAGTGAAGTATTTTAATTATTAAACTCACTTTCCTGTAAGCACAGCCACATGTAGGTACATGGAAAGTACTTCCAACACAGCTTGAAAGAAACCTTTGCAGCATCTTTTGCAGGTCACCAGATAAAGTTTCTCTCACAAAACAGAACAACTTAACTTTGGGAAAATCTTCACTCTGTTTTCTGAAGATAGCCAGTGCTGCAGCACAGAGTAACCAAGCAGTGAGTTCTCAGGGCTTTTATCTCTCAAGAGGCTCTGCAGCACACAGAGGAGAAGAACAAAGGTGGGGGTGTGATTACTGACCGTTCCTCATGGAAACAAGTAAAGGGGATCTGTGTTTAGCTCGGGCCACACAGCAAACATAACTCAAGGTAACTTTTGTTCCTGCAGGAGTCCAAAAGGTGGCACAGGCAGAGCTCATCCACCACCAGCAACTTGGACAATTGAGAAAGAGGAAATTTCTGATGCACAACAAAAGCGTCTGCCCCTACCCTTCATTAAAAGTCAATGGGATTTCAGCTCCTGATTCTCATTACTGCTTTTCAAAGCCTCCCCTTTTGTCCTCCCACTGCAGACCACAGATGAAAGCAAGAGCTTTTCTGTTCGAGACAGGCAGCCCCCTTCAGTTCCGGCTGACCAGGAAAAGCGAGTTTCACTCCCGCCTGGACTTGGGATTTTCTATTTGCGCGGTATTGATCAGGCAATGGGCAATAACCAAATTACAGCAGAGCCGGCAGGTCTGATCAATCTCTTCTCAGATAGAAACTTGGCCTCTCTCACCAGCTGCAACCTGGAAGCTTTGGAGGCCTCTCATACTTATTTATTCAAGCACTGGTATGAAACATGAAGAGCGTATTGACTCTTTAGCAGCAGTAAGTAAAGAAATGCCACTATATTTCTCTGTGAAATACCGAATATCAGAAATACTCAATACTTACAGCAAAGGACTCTGTGATAAAAACCACTACAAATGTGTACATAGTATCACTCAAATTATCTTCTGATGTATAAGTATTGAAAGTTCATGAATTTTACTGATTAATCAAGACAAGTAACTGAAACACTACAGTTACTGTTCTAGCACTCTTTGAAGACCTGTCTCCTTTATAACCATACTTTAATCCTAAAATTCAAACAAACAAAAAAAAAAATACAAAACCATGCAGTTTCTCCTTTTACTTCCTACCTGGCACTGGCAGCCCTCAAAAAAAACTTTAAACCCAAAGCAAACAAGAAAGGTATTACAAGCTTTAGTGCCTTCATAAACAGATAGTCACATTAATTTTAATTGTTCCATGATAAACAAGGAAGACCTGTTTTAGAAAAGGAGATTTAGTAGCTTTTCCCACCAAATTTCTGTGTTAAAACAGGATTAAATAACCAGTAGGCAGCAGAAAGCAATCCCCATAAGCATACTGAAAAACAAGTCATCCAGGACAGCGTAACAAGCTAATCCATTACTTCTTTGACTTGCTTGCTTGTTCAGGGGCTTGTGGATTTTAGTGATTAACATAAGGTTCCTAGGTATCGTTAGCAACTCGAGCGACAAGTGCAGTTTGCCATGGTGTAGTTTTGAAAGCAAATTCGAAAAAATCTGGTAATCCACTGTGAACTTCACAAGAAAATGTCCCAGACCTCTGCGTGCACAGAAACAACAAAATACTTTCCTCTATGTATTCTGTACTCAATTCAAACACTGTGTGTGTATTGCTGCACATCTCCATCTTACTGGTTATTGTTTATTAATGCACCCAACAGCAAATCCCAACAGGTATCACATTCCAATCATTCAATTATAGCCACTTGGCTATTCCTGTTTCTAGGAACAGAGTGCACCACTTCACGCTGCTGCCTTGGTCAGTTTAACTACTGAAGTGCATATATATAAATCTATGTGCCATTCCATGGCATCCCAAATAGCTTCACTAAAGTAATTCAACTGGCACTCATTACAAGGCAAAACAAAAAAGGATTCAGAGAATGTGGACTTGGCTTACAGCACTTGTTCCTGCAAGGAAAAAAGGGCTCCAGATATCAGTGCTAATGGAAAAAATAAATGCAGAGGCACTTCCTCCATATTTTATGAAAATTTAAACTTACTCCTGCTGACAGTTAGTGGAAATGAGCCTGAGAAACCTGAGCAGCTTGGTTTTTAAGAATGAGAAACACGTACTCCACAACACTGTTAAGAAGAAGAAATGCCTACCACACAACTAACAGTCTGTCCAACCAGGATTTTCTCCCTGATGCGAGCAACAGGGGATGATTTTCAGGGAGAACATGTCAGCCTGGCAACTGCACAGCCTCTTCCGCTTGCATTCCCCCTGCATTCTCAACTGATCCATTAAGGATATTAGAGCACACAATTATGTCCAGTCCTTTTGTTGCCCATTTATGACCTGTTGACTACGAATCTGCCTATCACTTTTACCGTAAGAGAAGTTTAACACTGAAGCTACGTGGGTTCTGCAAGGCCACTCCCAAGGGGAGTGAGATGGCCAAAACAGAGGAGTTAGGTACAGAAATACAAGGAAAATTACAGCAACAGCAGCAAACAACCTAAAATACATTTTGCCTTAAGAAAGTTGGCACTTAGGCATTGGTGTTCAACGTAGAGCCCAAGTTCCCTGCACCCATGAACACAGAACAGCATAATATGACTGAACAGTGCCTTCCTCATCCAACAGACATGGAGAACTCCCATGGCTGAGTAGCTCTCAGGAAGTAACATCTAAAGACAGCATCCAGTCTAACACTCTTATTATGTACCTTTTTTTTGTTGTTAATAAATAGTTTCAAGATTCTTTCACCCAAGAATTAAGCCCAGCAATTGCACTTCCTTGATTTTCTAAAAGCACTCAGCATAAGTCTATTTTTCCTTTTAATAGAAAGGGTTCATTAAGGTTTTAACATTACACTTTGATCACTTAAGTCACTTCCATGGAAGTTTCATGAACGGACATTCTGGTCAGACAGGTTGCCTTCCTCACAGTTTGAGGCAACAAATTGTTAAACCCCAGCTTAGAGAGCACCTGCTCTAGGTACGAGTTGTCCCAATCCCAGCGGGTTTGTTAGCATCACTTTAGATTGCCACTGCAGTCAGGTTAAATGAGCCTCCTCTGTGTAGCTGCTTTTGAGAGCTTGTTGTGAAGAGCTACAGAGAGAAGAATTTGCTGTAAGGGTAAAGTCTACAACACCAAAAATTCACAGGAAAGGAAACAGTATTATTTCATAATTGCACTTAAACACGACTGCTGAAATTATACACAGACGCTATAGACATAAAGACTCAAAACAAGTCTTACACAACCAGTTTGATCTCATATGTTTACAATTTTCATATATGAAAAATACCTTGGCAACATAGTTGCTATAAAAGTACCTCTCTGCAGCTTGCAATATCCACCAAGCTTTTTTACTTCCTAAGACTAATACTCTAGGTCAATTTAACTCAATACCTTCAATGAAATATCAGGGTTGAGACACCTAAAACCACAGAAAGCCAACAAACATCCAATCCCAATTCATACTTTTAAGCTCATCTCCTCAATTCTCCTAATGATATTCACACACAAAGGACATCAGCAGTAAAATACATATATACACACATGGTATACCTAGAAGTACCCCTCCTAAGCTGTTCCCTAAAATCAAGCAAAATTTTAAAAATTAAAATTAAAAAAAAAAATTGCAAGGCCAAATTATTCATTATCCCAGTTGGAATTTAGCTGGTCAAATCTGACATAAATTTCATGGTAAATCTACAGTACAGCTTGGTGATATTTTAGATATAAGTTTATTTAGCAGTAGTAGGATATAAAACTGGCATCAGCCTTTTCACCACATGTCTTCTCAGATCTTTTTTCAAGGTACAAACAGATCTCACTAAATTTAATAATAAAATTAGTTTTGAAAGTTATCAACATTTTGTTGTTGTTGTTGGTTTTTGAGTTGAACTAATGAGCAATGCAAAGAAATTTATTTCTAGACAGGCAAAACCACCACTTCCACTCAGCAATCTGGCCCAGCACCACTCCTGAGCCCTACTGTGATAAAAAAAAAGGCAAACAGTGCCTAAGTTTTACAACTCCTCTATAAGAAAAGCATGAAGGAATGGCCTGCTTGGCTTTCTTTTTTAACACGTGTGCTTGCACATATGCACAGGTGCGTAAGTGAAGCAGTTTCCAAATTTGTGTCAGGCAGCCAGAACTGAGTATGTAAAACATCAAAACACATTTGCAAACTTTCCTCCTACAAACTGCAAAATGCAAGATGGCAGAAATTCAGTTTTAACGTGCCAAGATCAAACCTTGAGTAATACACCTAACACCACATCACAAGAACAAAAGAACAACAGACTACAACTCCATGCTTTTAAATAATTTCTCATTTTTAGGAACATATGGATAGTGTATCCTTGTTAAAAATAGTGTTATTCCCTATCCAGATTCTTACAAAAACCTACTACTGACCAGAAGTATTAACTCCTTCTTAAAAATATCCGGAGAATATTTTGACTGGACTTGAACATTTTGATGCCAGTTTTTATTGGAAACATTCCTAATGATCAACAGCTCCTCATTCAACAGAATTTGGGATCAATTGGCACAAGACATTGGAAAAATTCAGTGTTATAGAAACATAGAATGGTCTGAATTTTAAAGGACCTTACTGATAATTTATTTCCAATCCCTTGCTGTGGGCAGGGACACTTTCTACTAGACCACGTTGCTCAGAGTCCCATCCAGCCTGGCATCTGCAGCTTTTCTGGGCACCCTCACAGCAAAGAACTTTCTCCTAATATCTAATCTAAACCTACTCTCTTCCAGTTTGAATCCATTCCACCTTGTCCTGTCACTACATGCTCTTGAAAAAGTAGGCTCCCTGTGTGTACTGGAATATTTTAGGAAATCTAATATTATATCAGACTTTACATTTGAAAGAACCCATATATGTTCTCATGAGTCTTGTACGGCTGTTTTAAGTATACAGACTATAAAGACACAAAGGAGCTTTTCTGAATCAGAAAGAGTTAAAGCAGCTTCCTGAGGAAGTCTCTTCCATAAGAATTCCTCCTCACAAGTGAAATTAAATCACAAAGGAGAAGGCAGACAGACAAAAAGACTCAAAACTCCATATTGTGGCCAGGATATACTATTTGACATGCTAAAATAGACGTGCACAAAGGGAAACATACACACAAGAACTAGAAGGTTCTTGGAGCTTTGTTATGAGACAGCTGCAATCACATAGCTGTTAGAGTTACTGACTGAGGAAAAGATTCATTTATTTCAAGTAGCAGCTAAGCAACCTTTGACCACTGTAAGACCCGACAACTTTAATTAGTTTTAGCTTAAAACGGAACCAAACTTGGCTTTGGCATCTCTCCAAATAATTTTATCCCAGCCTGCTCTCTGTTCCTAGTGGAGCATTGCAGTATAATTACTTTAATCTCTTCATAGGCATGTTCCATTTGTTAGCCTTCCAAGAAAATTTACAGCCTTAACATATAGCTCAAAAATAATTTTTAAAAGTATTTCTCATATTAGTGAAACAAAAACTAACAAGAAGCCTCCATCTCTCACTGGCCTGTAAAGAGAATTTTTATTTTTCAGAAGTTGCTATGCCAAACCTATGTTCCCCATGTTGAATTAAAGACACTGGACACAACAGCTCTGTGCAGTGTTTGCACAATGAAGCTGCTAGACCTGTTTGTATGGCTGGGGTTTGGTTTTTTTCAGGTTCAGCTTGTATCATTCCAGACAAGAAAATGACCATCTGGCATGAATTCCCGACATATTAGCAGCCGTAACTATTTCCAGATTAAATAATCTTATCACGTTGCTATAAAACACTCACAGCACTTAAAGATTCAGCCGCTCTGATCTGGCCACCTCACCCACAAGCTCAACAGAAAAGAGCTGGGCAACCTCTTTTTGCACAACGCCAAAGTTATCAGGAAGAACAGGAAAGGAGGCCCTCCTGCAGAAGGTTTTTCCCTAACTGCCCTAATCCACACTCATATTTCCCAGAGTTCTCTGCTGACCTGCACAAGATGGTGTGCCTGCTTCACAGAACGAGTCATGAGATGAATCCTGGAGCATGGAATAGCACACGGAGCTGTGAGGGAAGTGAAAGAGGGCTTTGACAGGAGCCTGAAGCTCATAACTGTGGGTAATCCTGCTGTGTATCGGGGGGCTCAGGTGGGCTCTGCACTTGCATTCATTTTCCTTCCAGCAGAGTTTTAAGTAACAAGTTGCAAAATGTGCAGGTATAGAAATGTACACATAATGGGGCTTGCTCTTAACAGGCTTTGGTTTTGGAAAATCACAACTTGAAAAGTACATATTTACATGGAACACAGGTTAATATCATACTTCAGATGGAATGTAAATGTCCCTTGCTTCTGTATGAAGCCTCACAACTTTAGCCCTGTCCCTATGAAAACTGCTCCCTGCACGGATGAGCTGCTCTCCTCACGTCAGCCTCACTGTGCCCGCAGAGGAGGATTGTCAACCGTGATCTTCATCCAAGAAAAAGAGACGACGTTATGGATTTCCCGCTATAATTCAGAGAGCAATTTTCATCAGAGGATGAACTTAATTAAAATAAGACAGGACAGCAGAAGTAATAAAAAACCTTTTAATTACATTTCTACGGTTTTGGATTTGTCCTCAAGCTAGACATCCAGACTGCCTCAGCCTTCACCAAAAATATGAAAGGAATTTGACTCACAAAGTTTTCCTGAGCAAGCAAAAAAGCACTGAATGTCAAAAAAAATTACTACTTTCAATTTGTGCCTCTCTATCAAAGAATAACTTGCAGGAACATAGAAAACAGACCATATTTATTCTAAAAAGACTGAACTAAGAGTTTTTGGTAAATAAAACCAATACATTTCCTAACTCCGTATACACCGTGTGCTTTCTTCTACACACAGCCCTGTGCAGTAGGTCTGCATTTTCTTCCCCACATTCACCACTACAAAGCTCCAAAGCTGAACTCCATAAACATTACCACACAGCACCTATAAATGGTTTAATTAAATGCTGTTGATACCAACTCTTTATAAGCTATCAGCGTGGCAACCTCTCTCATGGGCTCCTCAGTCAGCAAAATAAAGGCGGCCATGGGGACAGTACAATGCTTAACAGCAAGATGCTCTCCCGGGGCACACAGGTACCAAGCTAACGAGCCACCAAGTCATTCACTGCCAGGGAAGCAGGGTGCAACACAAAGAAAACAGCAGGGAAATTCATTTAAGTTGCCCAGGCAACAGCAAAGCAACGTGATGAAAAATTCCCAGTGGCCCAGTGGCAGGGAAGGCACTGGGGCGAGCTCACTCCAGCCCAGGGCTGGGACTACAGCACACTCTAGTGACCCGAAGTCTCCACAGTTAAAACTAAATAAATTCAATGCTGAGCTCCCCAGAAAAGCTAAAGAACAGTGATTAGAACTCTGCCTCCATTTATAAAACATTTGATGCTTGTTAAAAGGCAAAGAATTGACCACTGTTGGTCTGGGACCATCAACCCTTTTCCCCTCTTGCCCTGTGAAGGCAACTGTGGTTATTATGCAGTCTCCCACTTCTTTGGGGCAGATTTAAACACTGATATATTATAATTGATGAGCTATGGCTTTGCAATTTGTCTCACTGGCTGAGAACCGACATGCAGAAGATGACAGTGTGGGACCTGTGTGCAGATGCCACAGCAGCATCCCAGCTCCAGCAGCACTGCACCAGGACACTCCTCCCCACAAACCACCAGATTCCAGGGATCTTTACACACCATGGCTTATTCTTCAGTGTCTAGCCTACACTTACAGTCTGCACTGTAAAATCTATCTGAAAATCAGCAGCTTTCCAACAGGTGCTTCAGTTACTGCAACAAACCGTTCGTTTGCAATACCAAAAATAACTAAAAACATGGACTTCTCTCCCTCTCCATCCCCTGTAAGCATTTTACAGATACCTTGCACAACGCTATCAAGAAAAACAATTTATGTCCAGTCCTAAAGCAAATTGCTTCACTAAGGCTGGAAAAGTGAAAGAAATACAGAAAGAAATTGTAAAAGAAATTCAGCATGGCTGAATTTTCATGCACTTGCCCAGAACAGCCCTGGCCTGGCAGGTCCTAGAGGAAGAGTTGAAGCACACAGGCAGACCCCTCTCACTCAGGATAAAGTATTCCTCATTTCAATTTCTGAGAGGCTTCCAAATTGCAATATAACTACAGCCCCAACTCACAACACCTTGGTCAAGTGGCCCTTTGCCACTCACGCCTTTAGCCCATCATTCCTTCATCTTCTCAAAGCATTTTTTTTTTTCACATCCTATGGTCTTACTGACCAATCTTCACAATCTGGAGGTGTTGTCTTAGTGATTCTATAGACTCATTGACAAGATAAGCATCAATAATTCAAACCCACCAAACCACTAATTTTTTCCCCATGTGCCCTCCTGCATTTCAGTGCCAGCTTCCTTCTCCCACTCATTTGCAGCACTTCAATTTTAATTCTCCCCTTTCTCTGTTTTTCCCAGTGTTTCTTGTGATTCCCAGTGTGCCTTTGTTTCTCCTCTTGCTTCAATTTGTCTAAAAATGCTTAAATTAAAGAAGCTTTTCCAATCATTCTGCCATGTCTAGAGTTGTTGCTCTTGTTCTTAGTGCAAGCGTGAATTATTGGTTAATCCAAAGCTATGTCCATATGCACACACACAATACACCAAACAATGTCTGACATCCTTCTCATAATGACTTTACAGAACAATTACCATTACACAAGACACATTTGGTACCCATGGTAGCACCACTTCAGTCAGGAATATATACTCAAAAAAATCATTTTGGAGAGTTTAAGTTTCAGACTGTTAAGAACATCATGACTACAGCAAGTACTTACAATGGATCATTGTACCTACTAATGAACAAACCCTGTTGAAACACTAAACTACAGATTATTGCTTAATTTCTAGATGTGGATACACCTCATTGCCTCTTTGTACAGACTACACTTTGAAGCTGAAATAATGAACTACATGATTAGAGAGCAGCTTTTAAAGAGAACAAAACTTAGTGCCTTTTTATTAAACACCAGAGGGGAAAAAAAAACAAACTTCAATGAGAAATAGTCCTTTAACACATCATTTTTCAAGACTTTTATATGTCCTTAAATTATGTATGAACAATCCTTCTCCAGTGAACGTGACTACGCCTGCACTAAATTTAAGAACTTGTGCAGCTTTTTCCAAGTTCAACGTTTAAACTCAAATCTTTTGAGTGACACAAATGCCTTATTTAAAACCAGTATTTTCATTAAACTTGCAAGCTATTATATGTGATGTAGGTATTAAGCTTCAGAATCATAACATGGTGGTACCAGAAAGAGTCATCCGTGCACTCTGAAAAGGGAATATTTTGGACAAAGGAGGAAGAAAAATGCTTTGGAAGTACCAGATCTGGATTTCCCATCCTTAAGATGAAACAGTTGACGGTGAGCTGAGAATAGAAATCCTACATCCATTAACAAGTAATGTTTAACATCTTCTCTCAGCAAGGTGTTAAAAAGAAAAAAAGTGAGCCACCAGTTGAACTGGTGTAAAAGAACACTAATAACAATCATAAACAATGGCAAGCTTTCTTGCCATTCCCTTCTTCCATCAGCTACCTTCACACAAGCATGCATGTTACATGGCAGGCAATTCAATTATGACACTCTACAGAAAAAGAAAAAAAAAACATTTAAAAGAAGATATAATTGGAAGAAACTTCTGGAATATAAAAATAATGCACCACTGAAATGGTATTAATAGATTTACCTCCATATTGCTAAGAACCAACCCTCTGGGTTACCTGGACCACTTTGTACCAAAGTTGAATTAAAAGCCTGGGGCTGCTCAGCAACTGATTTAATTTCCTGTTCATATGCACATTTTCTTTCTCACCTAATTCATAGATTTATTATATGCACTGACAAGGGATCAAAATTCAGGACTGTAACTAAAAACTCTTCAGCCTCACTAATTATATAGGATTTATCTTCTGTATTTGCACAATGCCACGCAGACTGTTGATGGTTCAGACTATTTCTTTAGCTGGTCTGGAAGAAACACTTAAAACTGCAGCTAATTTTTTTTTTAAGCAAAATACAAAGAATGCAAATATACACACATATTATATGTACAGATATTGAAAATTAAATACTATGCTTGAAGAGTATAAACATCATCTAGACAGAGCCCATGTCTAAACAGCATAACAACCCCAAGCAAAAAAGTTAAGCCAATTCATTAACTGATTTCACCACAACCAGAAAGCACCCAAAACTCCACTTCTGACATTAAATCATTCTCTGTCTCACCAGACTAAGTCCACATTTAAAGCACTGTGTTCATGCCAGGACTGGAGAAAAATCAGACCCAAGACAGAACAACTATTTAACAGAGGTAATAAAAACTAAAAAAAAAAAAAAAACCCAACTAAAAAAAAATTAAAAATCAAAACAATATTTCTAGCAGGAGAAGTGTTGCATTTGGCCAAGGAATTTTAAAAAAATTGATTCCTTGATTCAGGAGACCACACTGGGGAAGAGAGAGACTACTCAGTCTGCACAAATCCAAAGTGCCTGGGCCCTTTTCCTAAAGCCCTGGATCATGAAACTATGCTCTTCCATCACTACCACAATCAAGTCCAAGCCCACTGGAGTTCTACGGGCCCCAGCTCACAGCTGCATCTTTTCTTACTGAGGAGTGATGCTTTACCACCTTCAGCACCAAATACCAAGGCATGCCTGCCTTGAAGCTTCCTCTTATTAAACAAAAAGGGAAAAAAAAAAATTCATGAGCAAGAAGTCCAGAGAGGATGACAATGCCACTGATAAATCAGATTCACATTCCAAAGCCAGGGAGAGGTAACGATTTACTTCAGTTTTCAATTTAATCAAAGCAAAAGAGTGAGCTTTTCACTACGTATCTTGGCTAAAAAAGAAACATGTCCTAGCTTAGCTTCATCATGCCTGCACCAGAAAATTGACTTAATTGTCAGCAAGGAATTATGAAATATGAAGTGACTCCAGCAGTGCTCCAGGGAGGCTCCTGAGGCACGGTGTCTATAGCAGAGACACCAAAGTGCCATCCATCTCACTCTCACCCTCAGGCAAATCAGAACAGCCTTGGCTCTCTAAAAGAGGCCGCCAAGAAGAACAAAACCCGGCTTTCCTGGATGATTAGCAGTGGCTCAAATAGGGAATTTGAAATACATCAGCACATCTTCCCGGGCTGCTGAAAGTTGTGATTTGAGACACCAATTTGTAGTTACAAGGCTACATCCAGTTACAGCTCACAGGGGCCTTTCTAAGGAGAGAGACACCACCGTGCACACTTTCCCTCTCACATCCTTCTCCCCAGTGATAAGGGCAGAAAGAGAGGCTGCAGTCAACACAAGCTGCTCTGCTGGATGCTAGCAGAGGACAGGAAAGCAGAGGAAGGCAGCAGAGATATTGCTAAGCTATACTTTCTGACTGAAATCCTGGTTTCAGTCTGACAGTACCAGCATGACAGAAGAGGAGATGCCACATGTAACTCAGCCCCTGGGACATGGGCAATAAGAAAGATGTAGGGACCCCAAAACCTTTTGCTGGGTCTTTGATAAGAACTATAGAGATAAGTACTCCCACCTAAAAACGCACCCTTTGGCCTATCAGGGATTCACTTCAGATTTAAGAAACAGTTTCTGTTTTAATCTCTTCTATTACTGGTGGTGAGGACTAGTCTGAACTAGAGTTGCAGCCTCTGAAGCTGTAAACTCCTGACCTAAAGAGCCTTTGGGCTGTAAGCCCTGCCAAAACTCCACATTTGGGCCTCCTAAGCAGGTTTTTTTATATCAGAAGGGAGGAGGAAGATAGAGCAATCGCTCTTTGTGGTGAAACAGCCCTAATACTAATCACTCAGCTCCCCAAAATGCTGTGTTTGTTATCTAGTGGGGGAAGGGGGCTATAATTAGTTGAACCATGGCCAAGACTAGAACTGCTGGTTGGCAAAACTCTGCTGGGATATGGCAAAAATTGTCTGGCCTCCAGAACTCAGAGATGCCTTCATCCAAGGAATCAAAGAAAGCCAAGAAGTAAGCATTTGCCCTGGTCTACCCTTCCCCCAGTGCTGATTTAGTTGTTTTTTTAAGGTAATGGCAACCTAAAATGAAAATTGTTTCAGAACCTAAGAAATAAGTTGTCATTAATAAATTCTCCCTGCTTTTTCTCTTTCTCAGCGCTCAGTGAATTCTCCAGGTAAAATGTACCATTCTTCACTGACTGACTATTCTGAAAAGCATCCTAAAATCTGATGTTCATTTCAGAAAGAGTAATAAAATTATTCAGATCTGTAAAAGTTCATAACTAGTCAAGTGACCTGCACGACACTGCTCAACATAATCCCTTCAAAGTGGACTGAAACTGACAGGATGAGAAAATAGAAATAGCCTGTACACCACAAATTCTTAGAAATGTAAAGGGAATGGGTTGCCAGTTACTGTTATCTGGCATATCAAGTCACAGGGAAGACTTACATTCCTCTATAACCTGGTTTGATAGAGTTGAAAGCAATACCATTTCTTTCTTACATAAAAAGTTATTTCACATGACACAAGAGTACAGTTCCCTTGAAAAAGCAATATGGTTCACACTTTAAATTTAAAAAGCATTTCTAACATGGATTTGCAATGCAAAACATTCTAAATACAAATCAAATATAGCTGACAGAACCATCTTTTTGAGGCAGCCCACAACTAGGCATGCCAGATATTAACTATTTCTATTTATTACTCGACAGAAACCAGCTTACAAGCATAAAATGAAGGTGCTACAGAGACATACTTAAGTGATTCACGTTGCACACCAGATTAAAGTTACTGCGGCACAGACATGCAAGTGATAAAAGAGAGAAGGAGCAATAATCCTAAAAAGTTCTCCAAATCGGTGTTTTTCCCTCAAGTTTCAACTACTCAGACACAACAGACAATGAAAGCACCAGGCTTCAAGGTGAAACCATCTGAGAACAAGGGCCATTACAACATCCTCCTACAAGAGCCAAGTCATCTTTTCTTCATGAGACTGCCGGCCCTTGGGCACAGCTCAGGTGAGAAGCTGCACAGCTCCAAATAGCTCCTCTGCAGCCAGGAGGAACGTGCTAGGGACAGGGTACCCTGAGGGTGGAAGAACAGGACCACCCACGTCCCCTCCTGGCCATTCAAACACATTGTGCGAGTGACAATCCGGGCAGAGATACTAAGAGGAACCTTTAATGTTCCTGTCGCCTCTGAGTGAAGGGAAGAAGTCTGGGAGCTGCAGCATCTCATCACCCCACTGCTGTGAGGAAAGCACAGGGCCTTGCAGCACCTTCAATACTGTCATTAAAACAATTCCCAAACACATCCAAACAACCCTGAACAACGCTATATTAACAAGTGGCTACTCCTTGCACACCATGCAAACACACTTGCCATTATGCTTGGATTAACAAGCCAATACCACTTCCACAAGCTTCCACCGACCTTTGATGTCTATTTAGCTGCCATTACTAATTTTTATGACTGTGACAACAGGTCACACAAAGGAGTTTGGTGCCCAGATTTTTAAAGCCAAGCTGTACCCTTAATACTAATTTCTAAGTGAGAGGCATTCTGAATTCCTAAAGAAAGCAACTTGTGTTTTTGCAAATAGAAATGTTTTTCTTTTCTCAGAAAATCAGTTGCTAAGAGCCATAGGTCAAAACAAAACCTAAACTGCATTTCACAGTCCGTAATTATTTATTTAACAAGTAATGGAAGCTGTATTTCAAGGGACTAACATTTCCAAGACCTGCAGCAAATGGCAAAGCACTAGCCAAACCCAAAACCTAGCAAAGGGTGGAAGACTCAGCAGCTAAGAGAATTAAGCAAAAGCAACTCCTCCTGCCCGAGAATGCAGGGGAGACAGAGAGGGTCAGTCAGCCACACAGCAGCAGTTTTGAACATCAACTCTGACTACTGCTTTTTTGCCCCATTTTCTGCATCTAGCAAATTAGATAAGATAAACCTAAAGTTTACTTGTTCCAATCAAAATAGACCTTCCCCTATTCCATACTTAACTCGTATATTTAACGAGACTACATTACACATAGAAATGCTAATTCCCATGCTGACCTTACTGTACTAGTGAGTGAGTCACTGTACTGTTCTAGTTACAGTGACTGAGATAGTGTTGATCTGTGCAAACCCACAACAACCCAATGTGTTCATGGTTAGAAACAGAAAGGGGGGAAAGCACAAACATACATCTGGACAGAGAAGTGTGGGGGGCAGTATTAACAGTACAGGGAATCTCAGGTTACCAGCTGACCTCTCACTGCCAATATTTTGTAAACAGAGAGAGGAGGTCTCAAAGATGTCTTCTCTTCTGTGCCCCAACATTTGGAAATTACTTGACTGGTTTGGGTTTTTTAAAATGCAAAAGCTTGAAAAAAACCACAACGTGGTATGCCTATCTTGACTGAGAACACACTGTTGCAACTATCGGCTTAAAAACCCCACAATCCTTTAGATAATCCCCCACAAGTCCTGATTAAAAGTGGATTTAATATTATGAAACGAAGCATAATTGTTCAAGACGACCTTGAGTAGTTTCTTACACCACTCTGCTCCATCAGCACAGTCAAGATGACAGCTGCACTGTCAAATGTATGATAAGACAGGCTGATAGCAAGGTCTCTCCAAAATATTTTCCTCTATGAAGTAAAACAGATGCTTACAGTTCCTCCAAACTACGCCTGTCTCCTGTTCTATTTCAAACACACACTGAACACACATAATGAAATGGAGCCGGCATTTAATAAGCACGAGCTGTATCGACGGCCTAGCCAACAAGCACGCCTTGAATACATGCATTTTGTTTCCTCTGCTTAAGTCATCACCGATTTTATGTCCAGGAAAATTTAGGTATGCAGGCCTAAAAGTTGTTTTATGATAACAGGGGCACTATTGCCACCTGCTGTCAGAAAGGATTCACGGCATCCCACTCCACCTCATGCTTCCCAGCTGAGGGAAAGCACAGACTTTTGAAGAAATCCGACTTTGCAGGTGTTTTGATTGTATACTGATAGTTTTCTCTAGAAAGAGCACACACAAAAAAGTCCAGGGTAACCACAGCATGAAGGATCAATAATCAAGAGATAATAAACGGGTTCAACAAATGATGCACAAAGAAATAAGGAGAACACACTGGTCTAGGTAAAACTGGTACTGTCCTGAAAGCATCAACACTGAAAACAAGCTTATAAATAAATCCAGCTACCATAGACCACCAGGTAAGATAAGGCTACTAAAACATCTACCTTGCCCATTTTGTATTAGATTTTCAGAAGACAGACTATGCTGAATCCTGTCAGAGGAGAGACTTGGCCATTAACTTTGTGTCAGGGTATTTCCTAGAATCACAAAAAGGCCTGTTCTGGAAGGAATCATCAAAGACAATCTAGTTCAACCCCTCCTCACCATGAGCAGGAACATGTTTCACTAATCCAGGTTGCTCAACTTCCCTCCAATCTGACCTTGAACATTTCCAGGGATGAGGCATCCACAACTCGTCTGGGCAAATGGTTTTAGACAGCTTGGTATCAGATACTTAAGGATCGTGCATGCTCCTCTCATTCTACTCAGAATTCTGTGGGAGCACAGAATAACATGAAAAGTCGAAAAGCAGAGCTCTGAACCTCAGCATCTGTGTCTGGTGCTTCAGCCCACAATCTGTCAGTTTAAGGAGCCTTTTGAGTGCATTGTTCCAGTGGAAAGTACATTTCCTTCTCTACTGTTTTTTCTATGGCTTCTCAGTAAGTCAGTGAACACTCACATCCCACTGCTTGAAATCATCACTTGATTGTCATTAACATGCAGTGCCTATCTGTTGGCAGTGCCTGGCCATATGGCAGGCTGAGTGCAAAGCTCTCCTTGAGGCTGCCAGCTTTAGGCCTCTATTCCACCACCCAAGACTCAGCTCACTGGCACCACACAGAGTGTGGCAGGAAAACATCCCGGTGTCTGAGCCACATTTCCACCCAGAAGCCATCTCCATTAGCTACACGTGATGGCTGTGAGCACACTGCTAGGTCTGGAAAGAAAACATTTCACCACAATTCATTCCCCTTCCCAAAGCACCCCAGGACAGGGAACGAAGTTCTTCCCTGGTATGTCTGCAGCACTGCCAAACCTTTCTTTTTTTAATGCTTAAGTTTCGAGATACTCTAATTATGCCTGAGATATTATCAAAATGCATTGCAACCACCCTTTCTGCAGTGCAATTGTCAGTGAGCCTCCTCAGTCACAAGCCTTGGCCATGCAGTTACAGCAAATGAAGTTTGACTGAGGCAGCTGCTACAGCTCTCCACCTAAATTAAACCACACCTCCAGCAGTACTTGCCTTCCATTTCATTCTCCTGAACACTGTCACTATACACAGACTTTTCATCCAATATGAATATTACACTACAGGGAAGAACAGCATTGAAATGAAATTAGACCAAAAGCAGAGGGCAAGTTTAACCACATCTACTGCTCACCATTTTCCACAGAAAGCAGTAATAAACTCACTCACAGATGTCACAATTGAGCATGACCGATTCCCTCAACTATTAACATTGACTTTCCTGATGAGTAAGTGAGGACTATATATAAATTAGTCTGGGGTTTTACACACAAGTGTAATTGTACCAACTGTAAATTAACTTGAGAAACCTTTGATTAACACCACAGTCTGCTCGCAGTAAAGATGAAAACCAAATTAACAACAATTGGTTAGCAATATTGGTTCTATTCCTAGAGGAAATTACAACAGTGTAAGTTACATAGGCAGATGCCAGATGGCTCCATACAAGAGATTTCAGTACAAGTTTTCCATTCTTCTATCTGTACACTGGAGACAAAACATGTAAAGTACCTTTACAAAACATTCTAATGGACAGCAAACTCACTAAGAAGCTCCCAGTATAATCAAACATTTATGTTTAGCTCAATTGAAAAAAATTTAAAAATAAAAACCCTACAAAAATCAATCCTAATGAATGTAAAAATCCCATGTCAAAATGTTATAAGCAACTTAAGATTTTATTTTTTTTTTCTTCCATATTCAATAGCAGGAACATTTGAGTTAAGGGACTTATTTTCATAGCTAGTTTCAAATGGGCTCCACAGTAAGAACTACTGGTCACTGTAAAACAAAAAGGAGGATAATAAGTATACACAATAGCAGATCAGGCTCACTGACTGACTCAAATACCTTCATATTATTCAGACAGGCCACTTCTGAAGTAATTTCTACTTCAGAAGTTACAAGATAAAAATTCTGTGTGATAAATTAAGCTGCCAAATGAAATGGATTAGCAATCAGTGAAATTGCCTGATGTCAGATCTGTTCCAGATTAGAATCCATCCTTTTTCCCCACCTGTTCATTAAGCAGCAAGTTCAAGGCAACTGCAGTGACTGATTGCACATTAACGAGCTGTTTGTGTGGAAAGGCAGAGTTCAGTCCCTGTCTATACATACACATTTCTATAAGCGTAATTCACTGATAATATATTCAGTTCCCAGTATCAATACATAGCTCTTCTACCTTGATGTGTAATTTTGAGCTTAAGAAAAAAAAAAAAGGGACATCTCATTAAGTTAAACAGTCATATTCAAGGTCAAGGCCAGGAAATAATGAATCTGGAAGAAAATATGTTGCCATCTCCAGATAAAAAAGCTGGGTAAAGATATTGCTGTGACACAAAAATACTGAAAAATGGTTGTGAACTCAGAAGCCTGAAGGAAGAAAAGCATATTTTACTAGGAAAGGTGAGATTCCACATGAAAATGTCTATTTCATCCTATAAATCGAGTAATGCAAAGGCTCCAGTGAAAACCAGTCCTGCAACAAGCAAAGCAGTAACAGAGTATTTAAAATGGAATATTTTTCACATATATTCAGTACCAGGACAGGGAGGTACAGCAGGACAAGCATTCCAAACTCCTACAAATTTGTTTAAAAGCTCAGCTGTAATTCTCTCTCTGGAAACAACTCTGCCTCTTAAAGCACAGGAGAGCATCACCTGCATTCACCTTCCCTCAGCTGGCCCTGCACACTGCACCAAGGAAGCTGAGGAACCTGTGCCTGCCAAGCCAGCATTCCCAGCTGAGGCAGCACACTGCACACAGGTAGGTGCTCTCCTGTAGAGAAAACCTCTTCTTGAGCTATGTGAGGCTCAGTAACTAAATTCCAGCACCAGGGCTTAGTAAAAACAGGACATAAAGAGTTGTTTACTTATGTTAGTCACCAACTCTTTTCTCTATCAGAGGAAGATGTTAAATCGTATTTGTTCTCTCACATAAAAAAGATATTACTTTTAAAAATTGAGAGTTTCTATCCTAAATTTTTGAGTATCATAAATGATTCCAGCACTCAAATACAGTTTAAAGGGAGACACCTAGTTGCTGTAGCTGTAGCAACTCTCTAACTGCAAACTCAGACACAACAGTACAGACCTATTACCAGAAATATCTAATTGAATAGTCATGAACATCTTTCTTTTTCCTGAAGATTAAGGTTTCTGTTCTCAGTACCATACTTTGGTACTGATACCAAGAATATTTTTCAAAGATCAGAAGAAATATTATCTCTTCTAGTGCTCTGCAAGTCGTCATCCTCCTCCTCCTTATCATATAAGAATAAGGAGAACACTTTTTCCCCCTGACATAATGGTTCCCCTTTGTTCTTCCTCTAGTAAAAACTCCCTCACAAGCATATTAGTACATACCTCCTTATCTTATAACTGGGCAGTAAGATTTATTAACAGGTAGGAAATGAATGCCTGAGGTCAGTAGTGATGAACTGCTGCATGAGGTATATGAGGTACACAGACATCCCCATCACACCCACTCCCAAAACACCACTCCTGTACCTACTTCAGACAGTTACTGCACGTGACATAGAGTGACACAGTTCTCCTTATTAAAAATGCAGAGGAAATGTAGTCCTCTACTGCTTAGTTGATACTGTAAATATTGAAGAAATTGTTTTTCAAACCTTACTCAGGCCTTTACTGCTGATTTCTGTATTTAGGATTGCCAGAGGGACTAAATGGCCCCTCGCTCCCCTCCCTAGAACACAGACACACCACACCCCTCAGAGCTCTGCTCTGACAATTTATGCAGATGCTGGCTAATTGTGGTTATCTGGCTTCCAAGTGCTTGAAGCACTTTTGGCATCAGGATGAAGTGACATCCAGGAACATTTAATCTGTTAAAAAGGCCAGTCAGCACAGATTAATGCAGTAAGCACATGCCTCAAGGAGAGCTTGTTTACATTCTTTGAGTGTAATAACGAAGTGCAGAGGAGGATACAGGAATAAAAGTAAGATTTCCATAACAAGTCTTACCCGAATCCTTTAAAAAATTGTTTGAAGGAAATGGCATAACAGGACACCTTAAGCAAAATACCAAGTTAAACTAATACCTGTCTGCAATGCAATCAGTAGTAAGGAAGTTTTAGGAAACCACTGTGCAAGGAAAAGACATTTAGAGGGATAGATAATTGGCATCAATTTTAGCAAAATGGCATATCAGTTCCTTTTTTCAGCTCCTTTTTCTCTCACAATGCATCTTAGTTCCTCACTGTAGTCTTGAATGATTTCAAAGAGGTTGTTTTGATGTGGTTCTTTTGACAATGAGCTAAGACACAAACTATATATAAAATATTTTTTTGGAAAGTAAGCAACATTCAGTTTGTCCGCTAAAGGACTAGGACAAAAAAGAATCCTTTTAAAGCAGAGTTTATCAATGTTATTTGGCTACAGAAGATCACCATTTTTTAAATTTATGTCTCATTTCCTTCTTACATATTTGAGAATCCACTTTTTTTTGCCAGTATGTTTGCATCCAAATCTGGAGACAATCTGAACCACCTGGAACCCTTTCACAACCCCAGAATTTGCCAGACCATTCCCTTTACTTCAAGCACGTTTAGTTCTTCACATAAGTCAGTGTAAACATGCAATCTGTATCTTCCTGTGGCTTTAATCTGGATATGACTTGCTGTATTTTAAACTACTTATTACAAGAGACAGTTAATGGAATTTCCAAATTCTGAGAGAAAGTCTCCAGAGGGTCTCTTCCTCTCTTCTTAACCCAGGGCTTGCAACAGATATGAAGGGGTCAATCATTAACATTTGGGGTAGTCAAAAAGTATTAATTATAAAAAGAACTTGCAGATTTACCTCCAAAAAACCTATCTCCTATTCTATATTCAACAGGCTGCATGTTATTCAACTTACACACAGAAACTGGTACTGTGGCTACTTACTGCTTTATGTCTTTGAGGCTTGGATAACTTCTGTTGCAGAAGAAAAAACAATGGAAAATGCAGTTCTTTGCAAAAGCATCATATGGTGCAGAAATATGAGTTCAGATACCATTTAAAATACACAACAATTTCACTGAAACTGTTGGATTTAAAAAGAATCTCAGCACAGCAGATGTTTTGTATAAATAATACGGATCTTGAACCAAAACACCTACCTCATGTAGCTTTCCAGCTATCCTCCACAGTTTGAAAGGGTAAAAGAAAAAAAGTAACACTGAAACCATGAGTAAATCTTAGGCTTAGACTTAATTACTGCACTGACATATAGAGAGCATATGGTTTTTCCAAAGTAACTGTAGGTTAGTATTTTAATCTAAACTTATTAGTATCCTATGATAGTTAATGTATTATGCCCTTTAGGAACTATAGAAGGTTACAAAAGAGTTGGAAGAATTTTAAAAATCCACCTGTACTAATGTCCTGGCCCTAGGACTGCTGTTTGTGTCAGTCTGATACACCAAAGTATCACTGTACAAACACATTCCTTTCCATAACTAGCTTTGCCAACATCTAATCTGAATCTCCCTTTAAGCCCAAATTCAATGTACAGAAGACAACAGTAGAAACAACTTCTTTTTTACCAAAAGCTTTCTAGATACTTTCAGAGTGTTGAGTCCCTCTTTAGGACTTTCAACCTCATCCTGTTTTGAGTGGTCTTTAAATCTTTTCTCAAAATTGCATAGTCAGTTTGATTCTTTTTTTTTCTCCCCAGAGAGATGCATTTCTCACCAGGATGGCAGGCAGATAAGAGGTTTATAGGAAGATAATAACATTTGCAGTCTGGGATATAGGGTTTTGGACCTTTCAGGACAATTAAAGGGGGATTTAAATAAAAAAAAAGTGAAGTATTCCTTTTCTAAAGCTAACCCATACCTAGTTCCAGCCTGTAATTCAAGGGAGGCCTATGAACAAAGAGAAGTTAAATATAAATGGAGAGAAGTATGCTAATATTGACTTACTGGAAAGCAATAAAGTAAGGAAATCAGCAAAAGAAGTACTGGAAAATCATCTTAAAAAATAATGAGGAAAAAGTATTAAAATATTAAAGCTTCAGAAGCCTTGTCAACACAGTGAGGAGAAGATCATGTTACATGGATGCTACTGTATTGTTTGTTAGGAAGGCTTTTGTGCATCAGTAAACTAGAAGACTAATTAATTTTTTTTTTGCCTGCAAATACCAGCCTCAGTACTTGGAATACAAAAATATGTTTTGAAATGGCTCAGTAATCCAACTGTACTTCACAAAACCCATTAGCAGACATCCACTGGTAAAGTGGGATGTCACACAAGCAAACAGTCCAAGAGAGCCTGTCCACTACACTCCACACACAGGAATGTTCATGTGAGCAAACATTCCTGTGCTCTTTACAGACATGAACCAGTAGCTCCACATGGCATTTTCCTCTGATAAACAAACACATCAATTTTGGCCCTTACAACCCTGGGATCCTCTGAACTTTATTCCATCACAGAAAAGATACAAAATGCAGCACATTTCCTTCCAAGAAATGAGTACCACCAAAATTACTTCTTGGAAATTAATCAATGTCAGTCAAATACTAGGAGGAAAAAATTTTCAGCCTCAAGAAACATAAACCACACATTCTTTTTGGAGTGGATAGTGCAGGCAAGATTTGGCTATGGGCATATGCATGGGGTAAACTTTCCCATCATTTTTTTGCCAAAAAAATGAACTAGCTTACTATAATCTAATACACTAATTAATTGCACAGAAATTTCCCTCTTTTTGTCATAAGATACTACACATAGTTCTCCAACCTCAGCTGAACACATTCACCAAGCATGAAGAGGTACTAAAACACTTAAAACTCTGTAGATCATGGCCAAAAACTTGAAAAATACCATCTCCCAACAAGAAAGAAAATATGAAAACTACATAAACCAAATTCTGTTTTCCTATCATCTTGCTGTTAAAGTTCTCACATTACCTAGCCTGCTAATGGCTTGATTTATAAAAGCAGACTGGAATGTACTGCATTAGCTAACAAAAACGAGCTTTCTACAATGCAAAGTGTGAAGTCTCAGCTAACCAAGTTCAGTCAAAAGATGGACACAAGATCATTAATTTTTTCACGGAGACCATGCCATAAAAGTTTCACAATAATCCCTGTCACAATAAATGCACACAGGATGAACAGATGCAATATGAAGGAACTGGGGAAAAAGCCATATTTTCAAGATTTCCACAGGACGCACCAGTTTTAGGCAGCTTTTCAGAGTTCTCACTTGTACCATGGAGCTATAAAAGATTTTCAAGATATAGCTACATAAAATATTTAACTACCTACCAGCATTAACGATGGCATCAACCTCAAGCAGCGTAATGTCACCTCTATAGAGAGAAACTTTCTCACTCAGACTCTTCTTCCCTTGCAGATCTTCTTTAGCGTTTTCACCTACAAACCAAGAAAGCAGAAAAATCAGGTCATAAGTGTGGGTCCGAGGTCATTATTTACAAGCCCTGAACAGGCAGCAGACCGGTGTCACTACTGCTGTCAGACTTTCTTACTGCAGCGTCTTTCGGTTTCACCTCGAGAGGGCACCGGTAACCCACGGAGACACCAGCACTGCCCTAACATCAGGCTGCTTGTTTATTACTTGTTTGCAAACACCAGCTAGTAGGAAGCGCTGGAGCCTTATCCACATACCATTAGGTTACAAAACTGTAGAAACATACATATTTGTGGAGTGAAATCCATCAAGTACTTTTACTTTGTAATAACAAGGGTGTAAATTGCAAAAACTTTGTAATATCAAGGGTGTAAATTGCAAAAACAAATTGAGGAATTAAGATTACCCTCCTAACTAGAGTAATAATTTCTCCAATTCAGAATTATACCAAATGAGTACAAAAATAAACAAGCACACCATTTGCCAACAGCCCCAAAATTCAGAATGACTTCTGAAGAGATGTAGCCAGACAACAAGCCTGAAAAATAATCCATGCAAATTTTAAACTTGGAGCTTTGTCACCTTAAATTGCTCAGCTAGGAGGAGGCAGGTGGTGAAGACAACATACACTAGCTTGCAACAGATTTGTTACTAAATAATCTTACCATAGGTCCCTCATTCCTGTAAACTCTTAGGATTTTGCATCACTAAATCATTTATATTAAGTCTATAGAATAACTCAGCTACCTCAAACCCTTGCACAAACATACTGCCCAAAGCTCCACCAAGTTAGACATGCACAACACCAGAAATGAACTGAGGCGGGAAGATTATGAAATTCATTTTTACTATTACTTTCTTAAAATTCTTTCCAACACAAGTCTCAGAAGATTGAGTTCATTTGTTGGTCAGAAATAGAACTCATTTGCAGAGGAAACAAAGTGTGAATCAATTTCAGATCTTCAAAGCAAGTGAAGTTTGTTGATAAGCAAAAAGAGTCCTCAATATTTAGCGAGAAAATAGAAGCAGTCCAAACAAATTTGTCCCTTCAGTCTTACTCTCCATCAGCTCAAGAAGACCAACTCGGACATGTCAGCAACTGCTTGCTGAGCACCACGGAGCACATCCCCAAGCTCCTGAGGCCTGTCCCACAATGGCAAGACAGAGCAGCAGGCTCAGACAGCCACGCACTCAGACCCTCTGGCCCGGCCTTGCTTTGACATTCCCAGCCTCTGGCCCTCTGGCTGCCAGGCAACAAGAGCCTT